>SJXQ01010032.1:160547-252915 GCA_006408695.1 Aepyceros melampus | reverse complement strand
TACCTGTAAGGACAGGAAAATACCTAAACTGCAAGTATAACTTCCAAGCAATAATATCGAACTGACACCTGTGTAATTATCATCCTGGCGGAAAACAGAGCCTTTACCAGCGCCCAGGCCAGAAGCCCCTGTGCCTCTCCCTGCACAGACCCCACCTCCTTGCGCAGGAGTCTGCTAAGTGACCCTCCCCCACCCTTCTCTGGTTCCTCGCCCTCCACTCCCGTGGCCTCCATCCCATGATGTCACTGTTTCCTCCCTCTCCTCACTTCTCCAGGAGCCTCCCCGTCTCCACAGGCCATTACCTTGGGGATCTCCTCCTCTTCCTCCCTCTCTTTCATCTCATCCTAGGATGAAGAATCCCGAGTTGATTCCCTGAAGGAAAAGCCTCCAATCACAGAAGCAACAGGAACAAGTGATAGGAACTTGGGGCTCAAGGACTGATTCCAGGACTCTGAGGGCCCCCAGTATGTTTGTGGGGTCCATGCTGGACCTGGAACCAGCTGTTATAGCCTGGAGATCGGCTGCTCCCTGAAGCCAAAGTCCTTAGCCATTTAACGGGGAGAAAAATGTCTGTGTCAGAGTGTACATTGGGAAAACAACTCAGACTCTGAACTTGATGCTGGATGGGGCCCTGACCCCCTGGAAGGGAGATCCTGGGCAGGTCCCTGCTAAGGAGGTCAAAGGGGAGCTCAGGTCTCTTGTCGCCAGCCCTGTGGCCACATGGAAGCGCCACCACTCTGCTCTCTCCTGTTCAGCACAGCCTGGGGAAAAGATGGGCTGTGGTCCAAGTCAGAAATGGCTGCTTTGCAGGCTGGACAGCAGCAATGGGGGATGGAGATGCCTTCAGAGGCATCTCTATTATCACTATGAAGTTCAACTCATCATCTGGCTAAGGTAGCATTCCCCAGCTATCTCCTTGTGACCTTTCATTTTTACTTCCCCACTTTCCACACCGCAGTCTGTAGAAGGAAGTCACAATGGGCAGCGCACACTTAGAGAGTGCTCTGCTAGTACTTCCCTGGTGGAACAGTGAATATGAATGCCCCTGCCAATGCAGGGGACACGAGTTCGATCCCTGGTCTGGAAATATTCCACTTGCAACTAAAGCCCATGCATCCACGAGCCACAACTACTGAGTCCACGTGATGCTACTACCGAAGCTCGTGCACCTACAGCCTGTGTCCACGACAAGAGGAGTCACCACAGTAAGTCCGAGCCCTGCAGTGAGGAGTGGCTCCTGCTCTCTGCAACTAGAGAGAGCCTGAGCGTGGCAATGAAGATCTAGTGCAGCCAGTAAATAAATACATACTTTTTAAAGGGCTTTCTGCTATAAACATTGGTGTGCAGGGTTATGTGCAAAACTAAGTTTCCAAATGAGTTAGAGAAATACTAGGCTGAT
This sequence comes from Aepyceros melampus, assembly GCA_006408695.1. Lineage (NCBI taxonomy): Eukaryota > Metazoa > Chordata > Mammalia > Artiodactyla > Bovidae > Aepyceros > Aepyceros melampus. The sequence continues at coordinate 251,516 of SJXQ01010032.1, read as the reverse complement.
GAGTAGACTGGATGGAGAGCTTCCATCCATAAGCTTCATAAGAAACTGCTGACTCTCATTTCTAGTGACTGTGCTGCTTCCTATTCCTGCCTCAGTGAATGAGGGTTTCTGCGGCTCCAATCCTGGTCAATACCAGGCATCACAGGTTCTTGGATTCTAGCTACTCTAATAGGGGTGTGAGGATGTATCATTGCTGGTTTTCTTTGCATGTCCTAGGAACATGTGACATTGAGCATCTTTCCCTATATATTTTCATTGAGATACCATCTTTGATGAGATGTCTACTCAGACTTTTCCTCACTTTTATTTTTTCCTCAATTTTAATTATTTGTTTTCATATTGTTGAAGTGTTCTACGCATATTCTAATATAAGTTCTTTACTAGATACAGATACGTAAATTTGTCAATAATTTCTCTAGTCAGTGGCCTGAGGTCTATGACTGACATAGCAATATATATTAATGCATAGTTATATTTTTCTAGTAAGAAAAATTAGAAATTCCTGTCTTTATATCTAACTAGAAGACTTGAGTGATTGGAAGATGCAGGGGAGAATATGAATTATTTATTTTGTATATCCTTGAGTAGTTTTGCATTTCTCTCAGCTTCTCAGGTGGTGCTAATGACAAAGAATCCGCCTGCCAGTACAGGAGACATAACAGATGCAGGATCTATCCCTGGGTTGGGAAGATCCCCTGGAGGAGGGCATGACAACCACTCCAGTATTCTTGTCTGGAGAATCCCATGGACAGAGGAGCCTGACAGGCTATGGTTCATAAGGTCATAAAGCACTGACCACAACTGAGGCGACTGAACACACATACACACCCACACACACACATGATATATGAGCAATGTATGGTATATGTGCAATGTATGATATATGATCTAATGTATATTCACTGTGAAACAACTAATAAAGTATTGAGAGTGATAAATCACAAAGTAAAGAAACCCTGTAATCCTCACATCCAGTGAAATTTGGTTGCATTTTCTTTTAGTTTATTACACATCTTCCTGCTGAAACATTCCCTAAGCTGATGAGCACAGACCTTAGTGGCCTCCAGCCTGCACTCCCCTAATGCCATTTCCCATCAGCTCACTCTCACACCTCCTGAGCAGGCTAGTTCTCATCCCTCCCCCCTCCTCAAACCCTCCACTGCCTCCCTACTCCCTGTTCTTAATCGTGAGCTTTCCACTCAGAAAATAATACTCAGTCCATCCTCCTGCCCCTGCATTCCCACACTTGCACCTGTACCCTCACCTTCCACAGTGATGACGGACACCCCCCCCACAACATCTAAGGCCGCCCCTCAGCGTGAGCACAGGATCTGATGCCATCCTTCCCTGTGTCATTAGTTTCCCACTCTTTAACTGGCTCCCTCAATCCTGCACACAAACATGCTGCAATTCCTCCATTAAAATTAATCAAACATAAATAAATCCAAACAAAACAAAATCCTGCCATAAACATCCACCACTCTATGTCCAGTTTCCTTCCAACTACTGCTCCATGTCTAGGACTCTTCTTACGGAACAATTCCTAGGTCCAGAGTCCATTCTCTCACCTACTGGCTTGTTTTTTTTATTTTTAGTTAGTGGATCGATGCACAAAATTTTAAGAAATAAAATACTTCTACAAGACTTGAAATCAAGATGGATATCCCCCATCTCTTGAATATCAGAGACCAATTGTTTTAGCTCTTTCAGCTGATTCTGTTTCTTCTATGTCTCTAAAACACATATCTATAATACTCCTTTCTGGTTTTCAATTTTATGTACCATTTGTAGTTAATTGGTTTTTCTTTCACATACCCCATCTTTCCAATTTATAATTATAAATCTATCATTTTTATAATTTTGATTAGGTCAATGTCCAATATTTGTATTATTATAATGATGCAAATGCTAGTCATGACTGAGCATTTAGTAGACTACAATTTCTTTTTGTTCTTTCTCTTTTTTTTCTTTTGGAGGTGACAGATATCTTTATTACCTTGATTCTGGTGATATTTTCACAGGTGTTTGCACATGTACAAACTCATCAAAGTATACATATTAAATATGTGCAACTTTTTTATAGCAATTATACCTCAATGAAATTGTTAAAGATTTCTCTGGTGGTCCAGTGGTTAAGAATCCGCCTGCCAGTGCAGGGGTTCGTCCTTGGTTGGGAAAGATTCCAGATGCCAAGAGGCAACTGAACCTGCGCACCACAACTGCTGAGCCCCCACGCCCTAGGGCCAGTGCTCTACCACAGAGGAGCCACCGCAAGGAGAAGCCCCAGCACCACAGCTAGAGAGCAGCCCCTGATCACTGCAACTAGAGAAAGCTCACGTGCAGCAAGGAAGACCCGCTGCAGCCAAAAATAAGTAAGTGAATACATTGTGAGAAAGTAAATAGAAAAGAGGAAGATTGGATTATATAGTTTCTAAAACTACTTTTCCATTTTCTATTTTTTAAAATTTTATCATTTTTATTAGAATATTGTTAATTTACAGTCTGTGTTAGTTTCAGGTGTACAGCAAAATGAATCTGTTATACACATACACATATTGACTTTGCTTTTCTAAAGTGGATATTTTAAATCTCCCCGGAATATATATCTTACTTTTGTTGTACTCATTTTGTTAATATTTATTTTAGCTATTTATTATTTATTTGGCTACACTAGGCTTCACTGTGGCATGTGGGATCTTTAGTTGCTTATGGATTTTAATGTAACAGAATAAGAAATAGTCAATGATATTCTTTCAGGTCCACTTTGAAAATAACCTTTTAGAAACTACCATTTGTATAGTTTTAGTTTTGTAAGAAAGATGAATATCCACAATTATCTGAAAAGATTATTAAAAAGACTACTCCTACATTTGTATAGGCGTTTTGATCTTCAGAGACTTCAATCAAAATAGTGGATTCAGTGCAGAAGGAAACCTGAAAATCCTGTGGTGGTCTAATGGGACAGACAAGAAAGAGACTTGCAAAAACAAAAACATAAAAGCTCCCCTCTTCGCACTACCCTGTCTATTCTGGGAAATAGTTATTGTTCACATTAAACTCATGGGTTATTAATATTATTCTAAATAAGCTAACCAAAAAATTTTAACTGTATTATTCTTTTATGGAAAATAACAATAAATTGGCCACATAAAATTATCCTTGAGATCCTCACTAAGGACTGAGACCGGTCAGGACCATAAGAGTAAGCATGAACAAGAGATCTCGGTGCAGGAGGGGAGCTATCAGGACAAAGTCCCAGGTGCCCCGGGGCGCGAAGCTCTCAGGGTCTGAGTCAAGGGAGGTGTCTGGGGTGGGGATTCCCCTGCTGGGGATTCCCTGTCTCCCTAGTTTCACTTTCTCTCTCACAACTTGTGTCGAGCCCTCCTGCCTGGATACTCGTGACGCGGCCTAGTTCTCACTCCCATTGGGTGGCCGGTTTTTAGAGGCCAATCAGTGTCCCTGTGTCCACCTCACACTGGACTCAGGAGAGGATGAGCGCAGAGTTGGGGCAGGACCCCACCTCAGTTTCCTCCCCCGTCTCCCCACTTTGCTCCACTCACAGGCCCTTCTTCCTCCTCTAATCTTGAGGGTTTCATGAATCTCCAGGCACAAACAGGAGGAGGGCATGAAGTATACAAACTTAGATACCCACATTCCTCTATAGGAAGTCCCTCCTGAAGTCTGCCCACTCCAGTTCCTGCTGCAGCCTCAGTGTTTGCCTAGAAGAGCCACGGGTTTAGGCAGATGGTGATCCTGGAACATTACTCCTCCCAATAATGCAGGGACACTCCTCACCTCCTTTAGGGCTTAGCTTAAAACGTCGTCTCTGAGGAAAGCCTCCCTTGTATTTAAAATTACAGCCAGCTCCTGCTGGTTGTTCTGTTTCTCTAAATCACTCACTGCTTTATGGTACCCCGATCATTACTTCAAGGGCCTTGCTGTTTATTGTCAGGTCTTCCATCAGCATGTAAGTGGATCAAGGCAGGATTTCGAGTTGGTTTAAATACCCTGCCTAGAATAGTGCCTGGCACATAGTAGATCCCCCCAAAATATTTGTTGATGATTGAACACAGCCTTAAAGCTGAGACTGGAGCAGAAAAGGCAGGCAGTTCCCCGTAACGGATGAGAGTGAGACTGTGTTAGAAGGAGGAGCTACTCACTAGTTTACCCTAGGCTGGCAGCCAAGCAGACAGACAGCTCCACAGCGCCCTCCGCACTTCACTTGTGGCCACAAGAGCCGAGAACAGACAGCCAGATCCCCAGCTGCCTCCACAGACTCTACTCCTGAGGGATGCCTTGATCTGGTGGAGGACTTCTTAGGTAGTGAAGTCCTCCAACTCCTAGTCTTAGATCCAGAATGAGCTGGTGGCATGGCTCAGCTGCAGCCTGTGGGGCTCTGGGGAGCCTCCCCTGACCGGAGAAGACCCCGAACTCCTGGATCATCGATGGGGCTAGAAATTAGATTTGGGTCTAGGACATTTGATTTCAGGATTTGGAGGTGGCCTGTCTATCAGGTTCACAAATGGGAAGAAGAGGCAGGATGCTGGGGTCATAGCTCTCTGGGCTGAGAAAAGGAGGCTGCCTTCCAGGCTTGAAAGGTCAGGTGGTGTGCTGTTGTTTAGTCACTGAGTCCTGTTCAACTCTGAGACCCCATGGACGGTAGCACACCAGGCTCCTCTGTCCATGGGAGTTCCCAGGCAAGAATACTGGAGCAGGCTGCCATTTCCCACTTCAGTGGGTCTTCCCCACCCAAGGATCGAACCCGCATCTCTTGCATCTCCTTCACTGGCAAGTGGATTCTTAACCACTGTATCACCTGGGAAGGTCAGAATAGCAATTACTCAGAATAGCAGTTCTCACAGTTTGGTCTGTGGAACCCTTGAATTCAATGAGACCCTTTCACGATCATATCTTGAATCATAAAGTCAAAACTAGTTTCATAACATTTCTTAGACAGTATTTGCCTTTGCACTATATCGACATTTGCACTGAGGTAAAACTTAGCAAGAATGGGAGCTATGGTACCAAACTGCAATAGTTATTTATTCTTCACCACCACCTACTTTCACACTGAAAAAAAAAATCAAAGCAATATCACTTTAAACATCCTGGTTAAAGCGTTAAAAATTATTATCTGTACTAAATCATTATCCACAATCTTCTCTTTTAAAATATCTCACACGATGACATGGAGATATATACAAGCATTTCTGCAACATTCCAGAGTACTATTTCCCAAAGAAAATAATTTTTATGAGCTGAACTAGCCTTTTTTTTTAAAATGAGATGCCATTTTTACTTGAAGGAAAGAATGACCCAGAATTATGGCTGTTTGGACTTGGACATTTAGTGGACATTTTCTTGAAAATGAACATGAGCAGCTCCATTCAAGAAAATAACTGACAGATGACAATTCACAGTACTTCCCTTGATAAAAGTTAAGCTCTCCAGAGAAAATCAGATTTCTGGAAAATGTGTGCACAATCACTGTAAGATTGAGAGTTTCTCAGTACTGACAAATGTTTCTCTTGGGATCTATAGTAATATTAAAACAAATAATGATTTTTTAAATAGTCTGATTCCAGTGTTGATTTACAGGAATCAACACTGAAAGACATACATAACTTAGGTTGTACATCAGTTCAGTTCAGTTCAGTTCAGTCGCGCAGTCGTGTCCGACTCTTTGCGACCCCATGAATCGCAGCACACCAGGCCTCCCTGTCCATCACCAACTCAAGAAAATAATTTTTATGAGCTGAACTAGCCTTTTTTTTCCTTAATGGGATGCCATATTTACATGAAGGAAAGAATGACCCAGAATTATGGCTGTTTAGACTTGGACATTTAGCAGACATTTTCTTGAAAATGAACATGAGCATCTCCATTCAGGAAAATAACTGACAGATGACAACTTACAGTACTTCCCTTGATAAAAGGTAAGCTCTCCAGAGAAAATCAGATTTCTGGAAAATACGTGCACAATCACTGTAAGATTGAGAGTTTATCAGTACTGACAAATGTTTTTCTTGGGATCTATAGTAATATTAAAACAAATAATGATTTTTAAATAGTCTGATTCCACTGTTGATTTACAGGAATCAACACTGAAAGCTGTACATAACTCAGGTTGTACATAATTTAGTGAAACGCTACATTACTTTAAAAACTCATGCATTAGTAAAAGATCCATTCAATGTCCAAGATAGGCCTGTGGATTTTAATGTAACAAAACAGAAAATATTCAATCGTGGTGTTTCAGGTTCACTTAATAAAATAAAGAAATAAAAACCCTCAAACCCTGAGAAAATAATATTAAAACAAATAATGATTTTTAAATAGTCTGATTCCACTGTTGATTTACAGGAATCAACACTGAAAGCTGTACATAACTCAGGTTGTACATAATTTAGTGAAACGCTACATTACTTTAAAAACTCATGCATTAGTAAAAGATCCATTCAATGTCCAAGATAGGCCTGTGGATTTTAATGTAACAAAACAGAAAATATTCAATCGTGGTGTTTCAGGTTCACTTAATAAAATAAAGAAATAAAAACCCTCAAACCCTGAGAAACTACCAATTGTGTAATCTTTAGTATCAGAGATGAATAGCTGAAATAATTAGAGACATTCAGATAATCAGAAACAATTATCTACAAAGGCTAGTAAAACTATTACTTCAACATATTTGTAAGGCTGTATGTTTTGTCATATACTTCAACCAAAATGGACTGATTGCTCCTTGGAAGAAGAGCTATGACAAACCTAGACCGCATATTAAAAAGCAGAGACATTACTCTGCTGACAAAGGTCCATATAGTCAAAGCTATGGTTTTTCCAGTGGTCAGATATGGATATGAGAGTTGACCATAAATAAGGCTGAGTGCTGAAGCATTGATGCTTTTGAACTGTAGTGTTGGAGAAGACTCTTGAGAGTCCCTTGGACTGCAAGGAGATCCAACCAGTCCATCCTAAAGGAAATCAGTCCTGAATATTCATTGGAAGGACTTGATGCTGAAGCTGAAACTCCAATACTTTGACCACCTGATGCGAAGAACTGACTCATTTGAAAAGACCCTGATGCTGGGAAAGATTGAAGGTAGGAGGAGAAGGGGATGACAAGCGTCTTTCAATTTCATGGCTGCAGTCACCATCCACAGTGATTTTGGAGCCCAAGAAAATAAAGTCAGCCTCTGTTTCCACCGTTTCCCCATCTATTTACCATGAAGTGATGGGACCAGATGCCATAATCCTCATTTTTTGAATGTTGAGTTTTAGGCCAGTTTTTTCTGAGACAAGAGAGTTGGCAAAAGTGTAAAATTAAAAGATTTATTCTTCTCACTATCTTGCTTATTTGGGGAAATAGTTCTTTCTCACTTAAAAAAACATATTATTTCTGTTAACATGTAAAGAGTTATAAGTATTATAACCCTGCCTGGGTTGTAATATGTTGGGCCTTCCCACGTGGATTCTCCTGACACTGTTCCAATTCTCACTCCCATTGCCTGTTTGGTTCTACAGAAACCAATCGGTCTCACTGGGTAGACTATATGCAGTTTTTGCAGTTTGACAGTGACGACCCAAATCCGAGGATGGAGGTGCGGGCGCTGTGGATGGAGCAGGAGGAACCGGAGTATCGGGATTGGAACATGCAGGGCATCAAGGACACTGCCCAGACTTTCGGAGTGAACCTGAACTCCCTGTGGGTCTACTACAACCAGAGCAAAGTGGGTGAGCAATGCGGGCCCGGATCCAGGTCACTACCCCCACCCCCAGGTACCAACCAGGTTGCCTCAACACGGGAGGACCTGCTGGGGACCTTCACCCAGCCAGAGTCAGCAAGTCTTTCAGCCAATTTCATTTTCAGTTCAGTTCAGTTCAATTCAGCGCTCAGTCCTGTTCGACTCTTTGTGACCCCATGGAATGCAGCACTCCAGGCTTCCCTATCCATCACCAACTCCCAGAGCTTACTCAAATTCATGTCCATTGAGTCGGTGATGCCATCCAATCATCTCATCCTCTGTCATCCCTTTCTCCTCCCACCTTCATTCTTTCCCAGCATCAGGGTCTTTTCAAATGAGTCAAATCTTTGCATCAGGTGGCCAAAATACTGGAGTTTCTGCTTCAGCATCAGTCCTTCCAATGAATATTCAGGACTGATTTCCTTTAGGATGGACTGATTGGATCTCCTTGCAGTCCAAGGGACTCTCAAGAGTCTTCTCCAACACCACACTTCAAAAGCATCAATTCTTCAGCACTTAGCTTTCTTTATAGTCCAACCCTCACATTCATACATGACTACTGGAAAAACCATAGTCTTGACTAGATGGACCTTCGTCAGCAGAGTAATGTCTCTGCTTTTTAATTTGCTGTCTAGGTTGGTCATAACTTTTCTTCCAAAGAGTAAGCGTCTTTTAATTTCATGGCTGCAGTCACCATCTGCAGTGATTTTGGAGCCCCACCCCCCAAAAATAAAGTCTGTCACTGTTTCCACTGTTTCCCCATCTATTTACCATGAGGTGATGGGACCAGATGCCATGATCTTAGTTTTCTGAATGTTGAGTTTTAAACCAACTTTTTCACCCTCCTCTTTCACTTTCATTAAGAAGCTCTTTAGTTCTTCACTTTCTGCCATAAGGATGATATCATCTGCATATCTGAGGTTATTGATATTTCTCCCAGCAATCTTGACTCCAGCTTGTGCTTCATCCAGCCCACCATTTCTCATGATGTACCCTGCATGTAAGTTAAATAAGCAGGGTGACAATATACAGCCTTAAGGTACTCCTTTCCCAATTTGGAACCAGCCTGTTGTTTCGTGTCCAGTTCTAAATGTTGCTTCTTGACTTGCATACAGATTTCTCAGGAGGCCGGTCAGGCGCTCTGGTATTTCCATCTTTTTGAGAATTTCCACAGTTTCTTATGATCCACACAAAGGCTTTGGCGTAGTCAATAAAGCAGAAGTAGATGTTTTTCTGGAACTCTCTTGCTTTTTGGATGATCCAATGGATGTTGGCAATTTAATCTCTGGTTCCTCTACCTCTTCTAAAACCAGCTAGCAAAATAATGCTCAAAATTCCCCAAGCCAAGCTTCAACAGTGCATGAACTGTGAACTTCCAGGTGTTCGAGCTGGATTTAGAAAAGTCAAAGGAGCCAGAGATCAAATTACGAACATTCCCTGGATCACAGAAAAGGATGTCAGGAGACACCGCGGCTCAGATCACCAAGTGCAAGTGAGAGGCCTCTGGTGATGCACAGCCGACAGAAACTACCTGGAGGGCACATGCGTGGAGCGGCTCCACAGATTCCAGGAGGACTGGAGGACATGCTGCTGAGCACAGGTAGGAGGGGCGCAGGGCCTCCCTGATCTCCCCTGGGACTGGAGCTGGCTTCCCACGAGAAAAGGAAAGTGGAATCAGTATCAGAATACCACTCTTCCTTCTAGGCGGGAGAGGGAGGAATCCTTCTAGGTTCTCATCTTCTGTAATAGAGAGTGATGCATCCAGAGGGCTAGAGTTTCTCTAAGGGACAATTGAGGAATCCAGTCTCATGGGGATGGAAAGGAAGACTATCCCTGAAGTAGCTCATCAATAATTGCTTGACAGCAATATTGGTGAACCACGACTTTTTCTGTCAAGGCCTTGTTCTTCGCCTGAAAACATCTTTGGAGGTCTGACTCCAGGTTTTCTGAGTCATTCACTCTTCACTCAGATTGGGTCCAGAAATCTGTTTTATCCCTTTGAGACCTGGAATCTTCGACATTAGTGTCTCATTCTTTCCTTGGAATAGGGGATTTTCTCAGACCCCAGGGTCCAGGCTGGTGTCTGCTATTTGTACTTCTTTTCAAACCTACTGTCCTGTCCATCCTCAAGATGGTCACATGATGCCTCTTCATTGGCCCATGGAGATAACACAAAGTGAATTTTCTGATTCTTCCTCCTCAGACCCTCCAAAGATCCATGTGACTCATCACCCCATCTCTGACCTTGAGGTCACCCTGAGGTGCTGGGCCCTGGACTTCTAGCCTGAGATGTCACTGACTTGGCAGCATGATGGGGNGACTGTGTGGATCACAATAAACTGTGGAAAATTCTGAAAGAGATGGGAATACCAGACCACCTGACCTGCCTCTTGAGAAATCTGTATGCAGGTCAGGAAGCAACAGTTAGAACTGGACATGGAACAACAGACTGGTTCCAAATAGGAAAAGGAATATGTCAAGGCAGTATATTGTCATCCTGCTTATTTAACTTCTATGCAGAGTACATCATGAGAAACGCTGGACTGGAAGAAACACAAGCTGGAATCAAGATTGCCGGGAGAAATATCAATAACCTCAGATATGCAGATGACAACACCCTTATGGCGGAAAGTGAAGAGGAGCTAACAAGCCTCTTGATGAAAGTGAAAGAGAAGAGTGAAAAAGTTGGCTTAAAGCTCAACATTCAGAAAACGAAGATCATGGCACCTGGTCCCATCACTTCATGGGAAATAGATGGGGAAGTAGTAGAAACAATGTCAGACTTTATTTTTTTGGGCTCCAAAATCACTGCAGATGGTGACTGCAGCCATCAAATTAAAAGACGTTTACTCCTTGGTAGAAAAGTTATGACCAACCTAGATAGTATATTCAAAAGCAGAGACATTACTTTGCCGACTAAGGTCCGTCTAGTCAAGGCTATGGTTTTTCCTGTGGTCATGTATGGATGTGAGAGTCGGACTGTGAAGAACTCTGAGCGCCGAAGAATTGATGCTTTTGAACTGTGGTGTTGGAGAAGACACTTAAGAGTCCCTTGGACTGCAAGGAGATCCAACCAGTCCATTCTGAAGGACATCAACCCTGAGATTTCTTTGGCAGGAATGACGCTAAAACTGAAGCTCCAGTACTTTGGCCACCTCATGTGAAGAGTTGACTCATTGGAAAAGACCCTGATGCTGGGAGGGATTGGGGGCAGGAGGAGAAGGGGACGACCGAGGATGAGATGGCTGGATGGCATCACGGACTCAATGGACGTGAGTCTGAGTGAACTCCGGGATTTGGTGATGGACAGGGAGGCCTGGCGTGCTGTGATTCATGGGGTCACAAAGAGTCGGACACGACTGAGCGACTGAACGGAACAGAAAACTTTATCCAGCAAAGAGCTTACTGAAAAAATGATGGCAAAAGGACTGGTGAAGAGCAGTTTTCTCTGTTTAAATGCATCGTTAAGACAAATGTGAGTATACTGTTAACAGAACAAAAGGTAAATTTTATATGTCCTGACAATGTGGAATTGTAACAAAAACTGATAGAAGGAGGAAGAAAAAAGATGAGAGGTAGGTAGATATTGATATAATTATTCTGCTGAGAATAAAGGAAAGGGAACCCTCTTACACTGTTGGTGGGAATGCAAACTAGTACAGCCACTATGGAGAACAGTGTGGAGATTCCTTAAAAAACTGGAAATAGAACTGCCTCATGACCCAGCAATCCCACTGCTGGGCATACACACTGAGGAAACCAGAATTGAAAGAGAAGCATGTACCTCAGTGGTCACTGCAGCACTGCTTACAATAGCTAGGACATGGATGCAACCTAGATGTCCATCAGCTGATGAATGGATAAAAAAGCTGTGGTACATATACACAATGGACTATTCCTCGGCTTTTAAAAAGACACATTTGAGTCAGTTCTAATGAGGTGGATGAAACTAAAGCCTATTATACAGAGTGAAGTCAGAAATAAAAACATCAATGCAGTATATTAACACATATAAATGGAATTTAGAAAGATGGTAATGATGACCGTATATGCAAGACAGCAAAAGAGATACAGATGTAAAGAATAGACTTTTGGACTCTGTAGGAAAAGGCGAGGGAGGGATTATTTGAGAGAACAGCATTGAAACCTGTATATTATCATATATGAAATAGATGACCGGTCCAAGTTCAATGGATGAAACAGGGCACTCAGAGCCAGTGCATTAGGACAACCCAGAGGGATGGGGAGGGAAGTGGAAGGGGGGTGCAGGATGGGGGGACACATGCACACCCATGGCTGATTCATGTCAATGTATGGCAAAAACCGCCACAATATTGTAATTAGCCTTCAATTAAAATAAATAAAATTTTTTAAAGTGACCAAGACCAAATTATACAGAACAGTACAAACAATAAAAGACAACATAAATGTAAATAATATCAGGAGGTGGACCAGGAAAAAAAAAAGGAAAAGATAATACATTAATTCTACCCCATTGGCCATCAGAAAATTAATGGCTCCTATATAAAGAAATAGAAAATGGAGGTATCTTATATTTATCATATCAATAAATGTGAACAGGCAACATTATATTTTTAGAGAAAAATACATTCAGATTGGATCACAAAATATAGTTCAAGTTTATTTAAATACAGAGGCATTATATATTGGGGCTTCCCTGGTGTATCAGACAGTAAGAATCTGCCTGCAATGTGGGAGATCTGGGTTCGACCCCTGGGTCAATAAGATCCCCTGGAGAAGGGAATGGCTACCCAGTCCAGTATTCTTGCCTGGAGAATTCCAAGGACAGTGGAGCCTGGCAGGCTGCAGGCTATGGGGTCACAAAGAGTCGAACACGACTGAGTGACTGACATACACATACTAGGCAAATGCATTGTAGGAGAGCAAAATTTGCCCCCAAAATGTGTCATTGGTAAATATTTAAAGCTGCTCATTTTCTAAGAAATAGCAAACATGGGAAAATTCTGAAAACCAAGCAGAAGTTAAACTTTTGTTAGAAACATTACATTTTTAAGGAAAATCTCCATTTTCTCCTTTTCTCCTTGGCTGCACTAAGAAGAAAACTGAAAGTGTTAGTCACTCAATAATATCCAACTCTTTGTGACCCCCATGAACTGTAGCCTGCCAGGTTCCTCTATCCATGGAATTCTCCAGGCAAGAATACTGGAGTGGGTTGCCATTCCCTTCTCCAGGGGATCTTCCCCACCCAGGGTAGTAAGAAGAGGTTGACAGAATCTCTAGAAACTCATCAATGGAGACAGCAATGACTTAAGTCAGCACAGCACCCTGTCCCTTGTTCATTGTGCTTTTCTTGTAATTTGGAATAACTGATTCTCCCTACTCTCAACATGTACTTTTGCCTTTAGCTAAGGATGGTATTTAAGGGGAAGGCTTTGGTTACACCAGCAAGATACTCAGGTTTTCTGAGTCTCTGTTTATGTTATAAAACTGAGTCTACGTATATGTTATTAAACTCTTGTTTGATCGCCTGTTGATTTTTCTTATGTAAATCTCACTCTTAGAGCAGCCAGAAGAACCTAGAAGGGTAAAGGAAAGTTTATTCCTCCCCTGCTGCTGCTGCTAAGTCACTTCAGTCATGTCCGACTCTGTGAGACCCCGCAGACAGCAGCCCACCAGGCTCCTCTGTCCCTGGGATTCTCCAGGCAAGAACACTGGAGTGGGTTGTCATTTCCTTCTCCAATGCATGCATGCATGCTAAGTTGCTTCAGTCATGTCTGACTCTGTGTGACCGCATAGACAGCAGCCCACAGGCTTCTCTGTCCACAGGATTCTCTAGGCAAGAATACTAGAGTGGGTTGCCATTTCCTTCTTCCTCTTCCTCCCCAATAGCATATAAAATTGTTTTTTAAAAAAATCTGAATATTATACAAAGTTGGATTAAGGCGAAATAAAAGTATTTAACAAGGCAAAGAAGGAATCTTATAATGCCAAAGGGTGCAAATCTCAAAGAAGATAAAGGAGTATGAACATATATGAACTTTAGAGTAATACTCATAAAACAAATTCTCTGGGCTATTCAAACAGAAGTAGAGAAAGAACACATCAACCTTAGGATACTCTAGTCTCAGTCCATGATAAATAAGGGCAAAAAATAAGGTTATAAAAGACTTAACATAATAAAGTAAATATGACTGATTATTTAAGCAGGAAATTGAGGATGATACAAAGGAATGGAAAGATATCCATGTTCTTGGATTAAAAGAATTAATATTGTAAAAATGACCATACTACCCAAAGCAATCTACAGATTTAATGCAATCATATCAAAATACCCATGACATTCTTCAAAGGAGTAGAATAAATACTCCTAAAATTTATATGGAACCACAAAAGACTCTATATTGCCAAAGCAATCTTGACCAAAAAAAAAAAAAACCAAAGCTGACGGTATACACTCTCTGACTTCAGACTATACTACAAAGTAATCAGAACATCATGGTACTGGGGCAGGGGGGTGGTGGAGAAAACAGACACAAAGATCAGTGGTACAGAATAAAGAGCCAAGAAAAAAACCAACACAATCACAGTGAAGTAGTCTTCAACAAAAGAGGCAAGAATATACAACAGAGAAAAGACAGGCTCTTTAATAAGTGGTGCTGGGAAAACTGGACAGCTATATGTAAAAGAATGAAATTAGAACATTTTCTCACACCATACACAAGAGGAAATTCAAAATGCATTAAAGACCTAAATGTTAAGACCTGAAACCATAAAACTTCGAGAAAAGAACACAAGCAGAACACTCTGACATAAATCACAGCATTATTTTTTTGGCTCTGTCTCCTAAAGCAAAAGAAACAAAAGCAAAAATAAACAAATGGGACCTAATTAAACATAAATACTTTTGCACATCAAAGGAAACCATCAACAAAACAAAAAGACAATCTACTTAATGGGAGAAAATATTTGCAAGTGATATGGCCAATAAGGGGTTAACACCATATTTGTAAACAGCTCAGATAACTCAATATTTTTTTTAAAAAATCTAATTGGCCAACAGGCATAGGGAAAAATGCTCAACAGTGCAAATTATTAGAGAACTGAAAATCAAAACCATAATAAGATATCAACTCACACCTCTCTAAAAGGCTATCATCAAAAAGTCTACAAATGCTGGCAAGAATGTGAAGGAAAGGGAATGCTGGTACACTGTTGGTATAAATGTAAGTAGGTGCAGCCACAATGGAAAACAGTATGGAGGTTCCTCAAAAAACTAAAAATAGAACTACCACATGATTCTGCAATTCTACTCCTAGGTATTAGCCACTGAAAATGAAAACACTAGTTTTTACACCCCAATGTTCTAAGCAGCCTTATTTACAATAGCCAAGATATGGACTCAATCTAAGTTTCTATCAAAACATGAGTGGATAAAGAAGATATGGTGTATAAATATATCCAATGTAATATTGCCTATGGAAAAAAATGAAATTCTGCCATCTGCAACAATATGGATAGACCTATAGGGTATTATGCTAAGTGAAATTAAAAAAAAAAAAAAAAAGAACCTCATCACTCATGTGTGGAATATGAAAAATGAAACAAATAAGTGTATATAACAAAAAAGAAGCAGACTCACAGATACAGAGAAGGAGCTAGTGGTAACCTGTGGGAAGAGGGATAGAATGGGGGCAAGCTAAGGTTAGGGAATTATGAGATACAAACTACAATGTATAAAATAAATTAACAACAAGGATATATTGTAGAGGACAGGGAAATATATTACATTATTTTGTAATAACTTTAAATAGAGTATAATCTATAAATATATCGAATCACTAAGCTGTATATGTGAAACTAATATTGTAAATCAATTATACTTCAATAAAATTTTTAAAGAATGTACAAGAATGTTCATAGCAGTATTACTCATAATAGCCAAACAATGGATACATTTTGATGTATTCACACAATGTCGAAATCAGTGAATTACAGCTACATGCAACAACATACATGAATCCATACTTGAGTCTTCCTTAGTCAAATACAAAAATACACATACTATATGATTCTATTTATAAAAAAGCAAAATTAAGGTATCAGAACAGTGGTTGCTTTAAGGAATTCAGAGAGGGGAGTGGTCAGGGGCAAATATAAAAGGTATTCCTGGGATACTGGCTACATAAATGCTTACTTTTAATAACTTACTTGAGCTACAATCTTTTGATGTAGCATTTTTCAGCATGCTTGTTACATTTCAATTTTTAAAGCTGATATCAAGAAGGTAAAGATTCAGTCAAAAGTATTTTTATCTTTTAAAGACATTTCTCCAAAGAAGACATACGAATGGCTAACAAACACATGAAAAGATGCTCAACATCACTCATTATCAGAGAAATGCAAATCAAAACCACAATGAGGTACCATTTCACACCAGTCAGAATGGCTGCGATCCAAAAGTCAACAAGCAATAAATGCTGGAGAGGGTGTGGAGAAAAGGGAACCCTCTTACACTGTTGGTGGGAACGCAAATTAGTACAGCCACTATGGAGAACAGTGTGGAGATTCCTTAAAAAATTGCAAATAGAACTGCCTTATGATCCAGCGATCCCACTGCTGGGCATACACACCAAGGAAACCAGAATTGAAAGAGACACGTGTACCCCAATGTTCATTGCGGCACTGTTTATAATAGCCAGGACATGGAAGCAACCTAGATGTCCATCAGCAGATGAATGGATAAGAAAGCTGTGGTACATATACACAATGGAGTATTACTCAGCTATTAAAAAGAATACATTTGAATCAGTTCTAATGAGGTGGATGACGCTGGAGCCGATTATACAGAGTGAAGTAAGCCAGAAAGAAAAACACCAATACAGTATACTTACACATATATATGGAATTTAGAATGATGGTAATGATAAACCTGTACGCAAGACAGCAAAAGAGACACAGATGTATAGAACGGCCTTTTGGACTCTGTGGGAGAGGGAGAGGGTGGGATGGGTTGGCAGAGTGGCAGTGTAACATGTGTGATATATAAGTGAAACGAATCGCCAGTCCAGGTTTGATGCAGGATGCAGGATGCTTGGGACTGATGCATGGGGATAATCCAGAGAGAGGGTGTGGGGCGGGAGGGGGGAGGTGGGGGTCGGGATTGGGAGTTCATGTACACTCGTGGCTGATTCATGTCGATGTGTAGCAAAACGAATACAGTATTGTAAAGCAAAACAAACTAAAAAATAAAAATTAATTAAAGAAAAAAAAATAAAGTATCTTTATTTCTATTGTGCTATGCCACTGGAATGGTGGAGCTTGTTACAGCAGCTAAAACTACCCTAATACTGAATCTTAGATGTCATCAACATTCATTTTATAGATAAGAAAACTGTGGCCTAGAAAACTAAAGGATTTATCCAATGTCAGAGCTAATGACAAGGTCTGACCTGTTAGGCTTCAAACCTAGCATGTCATCTTTCTTTTTTCCTTCTATACTATGTCTCACTGCCTCAATTAATGTACATATTAGTTAACACTCTCATCCCACCTGGCTTCCAATTAAGCTAATGAAGTAATAGGAAGTGATATGCATTCATTCAGCAAACAATTTCATACGATAGTGCCTACTCTAAAATTTTTCCTGAAATTACCTATCTTCCTGCAAGTCTTAGTAAGTCTGACAAACAGCACACTTTGAAAAATAATATTTTTCCAAAGATCAAAAACTTCATTAGTCTTTGAATCTCAGGTGCTTGGCTATCCAAAAACCATATATTTATACACACACACACATATATAGTAATTTTGTTCACTTATTAGCATGAAAATAGGCTAGATTATTGTGATTAAGCCAAATTATTACCTATAATGTGTCTAAAACATGGTATGAAAGAAAGATCTCTTTGAAAGAAACATGGCTAGACCAAAAAAAAAAAGTGTGAACAAAGAAAATCTTATGTTTTAGCTGCCAAGAAAAGCAAACAATATACAATCTTAAGAACCTGTAAATTGACCCTGGTAACATTTAGGGGTATTTCTCTCCCAGTGAAAATCTCAGCCAGCCTAGTCAGATCTAGGTTTTTAGGTTAAGTGAGACACCACCTGGAGGCTGAGAGATGGCAAGAAAGAACCCAGTCCACCCACCATCTTCCCTAGCTGAGCTATGGGGGCCAGGTGCAGAGTCATCCAGGTGAGAGCTGGTTTTACCACAAGGAAAACTCAGCGGAACAGGTTTGTGACATAATGATGAAGCCAGACTTCCCCATCTCCACTTTTGGTCATTTTCGGTCACTTTGTTTCCTTGTATCTTGCTGTTATGGACTGAATTGTAACCCTAAAATCCATAGGCTAAAGCCCTAACCCCCAGTGTAACCATATTTGGAGATACGGTATTTGGGGAGGTAACAAAAGTTTGGAAAGGCCATGAGGGTTGTGCCCTGATCCAATAGGACTAGTGTCCGTGGAAGAGGAGGAAGAGCCAGTCGAGATCTCTGCCTGTCCCTCCATATGCACAGAGGAAAGGCCAGGTGAGGAGAGCTGTCTGCAAGCCTCAGGGCAGCTCTCACCAGAAATCAAATCAACTGGCGACTGAGTGATGTTCATGGACTCCTAACCTCCTGAACCGTGAGAAGGTAAATATCTGTTGTCTACGTCACCCAGCTTATGGCATTTTGTTACAGCAGCCTGAGCAGGCTAATACACTTACCAACTGGACAACCGTGTTGCCGCCAGATCATCTCCAGACAAAACCCTCCCTTGGTGGCACTGACATTTTCAGAGGGAGTGCTTAGAGACCCCAAAGCCTTCAGTGTCCACAAAGCTTGATCCCTAAGGTGAAATTCCAGGCACCAGGACACATCTTGCAGGGAGTTAGGTGCAGGAAATGAATTGGCAAGTTTGGATGGGGATAGATCAGAGAACCTTAAATGTCCAGCTAAGAAGCATAGAATTTATTTCGGAGACAATGACGAGTCACTCCAACTTTTTGAGAAGGATGTATCATGACCAAAGCTTCATTTCAGGTCTATAATGCTGCCAGCAGTGCAAAAGATTTTTATTATTACTAGTAATTTCAGTGACTTTTTAATAGCTAGCATTTATTGAGCACTTTGCCAAGCGTTCTATATGCATTGCCTCTATTTAATTAAATGTGAAAAAGACTTTGAAATGGACCAAAAACATCAGTGGATTTTTTTCAATAGAAAACTGGGCATGAGCTGGGTTATGATTTTCTTTTAGCTATTCTACAACTCTGTGAGATGTTAAAATTGATAATGCAAATAAATTTGTCAGTTGAAATGCAAATGAAATGTGCCCAGTGGAATACAACTGATTACTGCCTTCTGGATAAACTCAGTTTGCACCTATTTTTAAATTCATCTCAGCAATCTTTATTGCCTATATTATGTCTGGTTCTTTGAATTCTCCTTAAAGCCAGTGGTATCATCCTACTGCTTCCCTTTTAAATTAACAAGTTATGTACAGTCTTCAACACATGTTCATTTTATATTTGGATGTCATGATTTTACTTTTTAATAATTCTTACAATAACTTATGAAATTGGTACCCTTATTATCACCAGCTTATAAAGAACCTGAGGCCTCAAGAAGGAAAGTAACCTTCTGAAGGCATACAGTGCCCTAAAACACGGATTGAGATGGGAAACTATTTGTCTTACCTGACCAAATTACCACCCTCATCCCCAATGCCTAGAGCCTGATTCTGAAGTTCCCTCTTCACCTCTCTGTTGAGTGAGAAGCCCCCCTTCCTATATCACATAGTTTCACTGTCTACAATATTCCCACCACCAGCTGAGCCATCTAACCAAGTAATCTCTATAAATCAGTAACAGGAAAGTAGTAACAAGAATTCAAGTTCTGGAACTGGAAGACAGAATCTCCATCTTTTCTGTAGATCGTATCAGTCACCACCTATCGGGCAGATGTAGGTGGAGGATGGCCATGGGACAGTATGAATGGACAGCAGAGGTGACCATTTACTCTGTCTGCTGATAAACTACCACGATCCATCACATTAACCAGAAGCTCCACTTCTCTGATTCTAATAATGGCACTGGGAGAGTTAAAGATACTATCCATGATGGTGTGCCTAATTACTCGCTTTCACACATCCCCAGTGCCATGGATTCATGAGAGAAGTACTGTCAGCCTTACAAAATGAAATCATGCAATAATGACAATTTCCTAAAAATATATAATACCGCGTGTTTAAGCCTTTTCATTTCTATTATTATGAAACAGCCTTAGGAAATAGGCCACATTTATAATAGCATTTTCATTTCATAGATGAAGAGATTAAGTTCCATACAGGTGAGGTGATTTACTCAAAGTCAGCCAGTAAAATATTGCAAAGGGATTCCTTTTCTTAATCCAGATGAGCTCTCTCTTCACTACCCCAAACTCTCCCCATCTATCTTCCCCCTCTCACTCACTCACACACACTCTCTCTCTCTCACACACACACACACTCACACACCTGGGCTCACACGCACACAGTATTCACCTTAGCCCATGTCAGCAGGCCAGTATACCAGCTGCCCCTCACCCCTACCCTGCAGCTCTAGGTTAATCCCTCCTCCTCCTCTGGGATTTAATTTACATGTCCCTTCTTCCATCATCCTGAACTAGACTGGACTTGTTCCCATGTTACCCTCCACTTCCCCTATGAGAGCATCTGACACACTACAATGTAATTGCCTCCTTACTTGTCTGTCACCTAATAAACTGCCAGCTCTCTAAAGGCAGAAATAGGGCATGCTGAAGATGATCAATAAATGCCTATCCGGTATTTAAAAGAATCCAGATATTGCCTCAGAACAGATGCAAAATCAGGTTAGACCCAGGTCTTCCCTATAAGTCAGATGTAAACCAACAGCTGGAGTCAGACCTGGCTGTTAGTGAAGCTGAGCAGGCAAGTCTTCTGAATTTCTAACAGGCAATGTTTTCTAAAAGAAACAAGAGAGCTCCCCCTCAGGGCCAGCATTTCCCTGGGTCCAAATGTATTCCCAAAGAGCAAATTAAGCTCTTCAGAAAACTGTTTTCCACATTGCAGCTACCCAAAGAGCCACTTATACCTTCAGGGAAGACACACGATAAACATTTTGTCCTGGCTGTGTCACCAGTGAAACGGAATGAGTCAGGCCTCCTGCCTTGGCTGGAAGGGAATATAAATTTGACCTGAATTCTCTATTCTGCTTCTGATATCTGGCTTCTATCTAAATCTCCCAGTCTTCAGTAAAAATAGCTATTAAAAATATTTATTGAACTCTTCCTAGATGCTAAGCACTGTTCTCAGCACTTGACATTTGTCAACTCATTTAATCCTCACAACAATAGTATGGGGCAGGTACCATTATTATCCCCAGTTTACAAATGAGGAAACTGAGGCACAGAACAATTAAAAAAATCCTACCAAGGTCACACAGGTAGTAAGTAGAACTGGGATTCAGTGCCAAGAAGTCTGGCCTTAATGACCTGAAGGACCAGTTCAGGCCCTACCAGTTTAAGACCCATGTTCTCCAAGAAGCCTACCTGACCACCCCAGGCCAGAGTTAAACCTTGCTTCTCCTCTAAAGTCCTACAGCAATTATTTATAGCACAATTTATCTGGCAATTAATTCCCCATCTGGTATTCTTGTATGGAAGTCAAGGTCTAAAGATGGTGTTCCCTCAGGTCCAGATGAAGGTCTTCACCTTGCATAGTATTCTATGCATCACAAAGGGGATGGATGGGTTAGAAGGTCAAGGGAAGATGGGTCAGATAGGCAAAAGGAGAGCTTAGCATTACTAGTTAAGAGGATACTTGTCACTCAGCAGAAGAGGCTGGGAATATTCTTAAAGGAAAATATCTGCAAGACCATTCATCAAGTTAACTCTTAGAGGAGGGAGGGCTCTAATGTTTCTCATTGACTTGAAAAAGCAAAACAAAATGTACCGTGTCCTCTCTTAGACAGGACAGGAGCCCTGGAGCCCCGCAAGGAGGCAGTGGCACAAGAGGTTAAGCTCCAGGCTTCGGAGCCTGCTTCCTCATCTCAGTTGACAAATGCTTTGTAATTAATGATGTGGGGATGACAATCTCTATCCTATTAGGCCAATTCTTTAGCAGGAATCAATAGTCTGTCAGAGGAAATCTTTTGGGCAGAGACTGTTTAATCATCTTCATTACCATCATCATTACCGTCATGATAGATAACAGTTATTGAATTCTTATGTGCAAGGCACTGTAGATGCATTATCACAGCTCATCCTCCCATCAGTAGAAAATTTTTACTAAATATTGGATGGCACAGGCTGATTGTTCACATTCAACCAAGCTAGTGCCTGTCCTCAGATGGTTTAATTTCAGGTCCTCTGCAGAAGACTCACCGAAAATACAACAAAACCTCTGATATGAACAATATTGAAAAGCAAGGTTTCTACATAATTGGTGGTAGGATTTATTGTGGCCTAAGGAGTAGGTGTGAATCGTTCCTCCACTACTCAGTAACTCTGTGACTATAAGCAAGTTACCAGATCTATTTCCCCAAACATAAAATAGAATAATAGAATATCTCACCAGAGCTGTGATGATCAAAGGATACAATGGCTGAGAGTACCTAACACAGTACACCCCCAGCATACTATGCCAAGGAGCTTATCATCTGTTTTCTTCTGGGAGTTTTATGGTTTCAGGTCTTACATTCAAGTCTTTAATCCATTTGTTTATGGTCTAATATAGTGATCCAGTTTTATTCTTTGCATCTGTCCAATTTTCCCAACATCATATATTGAAGAGGTTGTTCTTTCCCCCACTGTGTATCCCTTTCCCCCATTATGTATTTCCCCACTGTATATCCTTTGTCAGAAATTGGCCATATACGAGTGAGTTTATTTCTAGGGTCTCTCTTCTGTTCCACTAATCTGAGTGTTTGTTTTCATGCCAATACTATACTGTGTTAATTACTATAGCATTGTAGCATACTTTAAAATCAGGGAATGTGATGACTCCAGCTTTGTTCTTCTTTCTTAAGTCTGCTTTGGCTATTCAGGGTCTTTTATGATTCCATACAAATTCTAGATTTGTTCTATTTCTGTGAAAAGTGCTACTGGAATTGTGATAGGGATTGCACTGAATCTGTAGATTGCTTTGAGTGGTGTGGGCATTTTTAAAAATAATTCTTCCAATATATGACTATGGAATATTTTTCCACTTATATGTATCTTGAATTTCTTTCATTAATGTCTTATAGTTTTCAACATACAAGTCTTTCACTTTCTTGGTTAAACTTATTCCCAGGTATTTTATTCTTTCTGATGCAATTGTAAACAGAATTGTTTTAGCTTCTCTGATAGTGCATAGAAATGCAACAGATTTTTGTTGCATTGATTCTGCATCCTGCAACTTTACTAAATTTGTTTATTCTAAGAGGTTTTTCATGGAGTCTTCAGGTTTTTCTGTACATATCATCTGCAAATAGTGAGACCTTTACTTCTTCCTTTCCAATTTGTGATTCCTCTTACTGCTTTTTCTTGCCTAATTCCTCTGGATAGTATTTCCAGTACTAACTAACTTCCAACTTTTATTTTCCCTTGGACCTGCATTAGTTACTCAGTTCGTAAGCCTTTGTGTAGGGGAGCAGGGAGAGGTAGAAAGTAGAAGAAAGAGATAGCTTTCTGATAATTATTCTTCTTCCTTGTGTTCCCAAATACTTGGTTTGGGCACGTATGGCTGAAACTGAGTATGGTAGATTCTGAAACTGCACCAGTTCTCTCTTAAGACAAGTCCTGCCTGAATTCCAAGGCAAAGACAGGTCTTTTTAATTATTTTCCCTTGAAGCATTTTCCCTTCCTCTTTGCCCAAATAAAACTCATGTTTGCAGGCCCAGTTAAAATTCTGCTTTCCATGGTGCATTCCCTGACCAGCCCATTGTACCCTGACCAATACTTCTCTGAACAGCTGGCTTTTACTCATTATGCCATTCAGCTCAAAGGTACTCTACTGGACCTTTGACATGACCTTGACAAACTTGCCTTCTACGGATAGTTAACTCTTCAATTGGGACCTTTGTTCACTGTTCTACTCTGCCTCTGACCACAAAGAGAGCTTACACTACTTGTATATTTTACTGTTAACCATATTGGATAATGAATTTGTAGAAATGTCTGCTCCATAACTACCCCTGCCATCTATTTAAGAATCAAAGCTTAGGGCTTTCTTGTCTAGTCTGTATGTGGTGGCACACCTGGGTGGCTGCACCCTGGGGAAAGAAGACCCTCCCCCTCAACACACACACACAAAGACCACAGCCAAAGGGGAAGTTGCTGGCAGCTGAAAAGCTTTTGCCTCCAACTGCCTTCTAGTCTCCAGGGTGAGAATTGTTCAGCTGGTTTGGGTGGACAACTAACTCTAAGTCAAGACAAAACTCCAGCCTTCTGGAGTGTGAAGAGCTAATAAATCCTTAGTGAATAAGATTTTCTAAATGGAGCTTCTTTTATGAGGCAATTTGTGAACACTCTGGCTTTTTTCTACTGGAGCAGCAAACTGCAACTACAAAAATTAAGATGGTACATGGGGCTGGGAGTACAGGGGCAGAAAAGATTAGGACTCAAATATGGTTCCAAACAGGACTTCCCAGTTTAGTGGGGTTCGTTCTCACTGCCCCTTGCTCACTAATTCAGTCTGCTTTTAGGGAAACACAATCCCAAGACAGACAGAACCACCTGCACTCCCATGGAACAAGACAGCATGACATCGTGCTAAAACCATGGGAGTGTGGATATTATTAATCCTGTGGTTGGTTAACAACTTCAAGGTCTGTCCCCAAGAAAGATTCTCCCACTACTTGGGTTGCCTGTAGAGTGTTGTGTGTGTGTATTTGGGATGAGGTTAAGGGAGCAGTGACAAGAAGGCTTGTTGCTGTTTTTGTTGGTTCATTTTGGTGAATAAAATGTAGGGCACTTTAATTATTTAGGAGTTCAAATTATTTTAAATGTTTTCAAATAGCTCATCCGGCAATAGTTCTTTGAGCCAAAGTAGAAACAGACATGAGGAGGGGAGGGGCAAAAAGGAGTATAGACATGAGGCCAATAACACAGTGAGTTCAGAAGGAGTTGAATATTTGAGTACCAGCTACTATCTATCTGGAGGTTTCCACAATGTAATTTCACAAGAGGAATAGAGTTGTATGCCATGTGGCTTACAAGGATTTTTCTCAATTCTCTCGTTGTTATTACTCCCCTGTTACAGATGGGAAAACCAAGGCCAGGAAAGAAACCACCTGCTCAACATTATACAATTTGCAATTTAAATAGAGATTCAAACCAAGGTCACCTCACCCCAGGGACAGAGTTCCTAACTCCTATGTGGTGCTGATTGCCACTGCAAGGAGCCAAGAGACCACAGCATGGCAGTTCTAAAGGTGTCTCCTCAGAGCTCTGCCCTGAGGTCCTCGCTCAGAGTGGAGCTCTCACAAGGTGACGTGTCTGCAATGCAGAAGGCACTTGTTGGCAATGGACACATCCACTGGGATTTGCTAGCCCCAGGAGTCAGGCAGCCTGCACTCATCCTGGGGCCCTGCCCCCAAGAGCTGCATGAATTTGGTCCATGTTTATATTCGACTTCAATAGGACACAGTGATGTAACGCACAAGGAGCTGAGAAAAGGCCATGTCAATGCCCTGATGGAGGACACGCTTTGGAGGTTCTCTAGTGAGTCAAAGCAGTAACATCCCAGGGAGCCCCTCCTGCTCCTGGAGGGCCATATGCCTGTGGACTAGGCTCGTGAGCTGGTGCTGATCCAAGGGTTACACCCATCCCTGGTAGACTGCAGTTCTCACGTGGACAAAGCCTTAGCCAAAACAGTCTATCACCACAGGAAACATCAGGTGCCCTTTCCTCCACCCACTTATATCCCCTGCTCACCTGTGCCCTTTCGAACTATGAATGCCACCTCCAAACCCCACTGCTTTGTGGCTGGTAGAGTGGGTACCCTCAGATCAACTGCTGTCAAGTCTCCTGTGTCTCCACTCAACAGAGCAGTCTATTTGAAGAATGGCTGCCAGATTCAGAGGGATCATGCACGGGAAATTAGATATTGGGATATACTGTTGCAGTTTTGAAAGAAGGGCCATGGATATCAGGATATCAAAGGAAGTGGTACACAGAACTCCCAAGCAAACACTTCATAAGGTAAGAATTTACAGGAATGAAGGAGAACCTAGTCTGTGATGTGTGGACCGCAAACAAGATCAAGGATACAAAACTGAGTTAGAGAAGGATTTTAAGAGAAGCTGGAAGAGAGATTTCCTTGGAGAGAAGGGTTGTGAGCTTGTGACTACCCCCTACCCTCCCCACTCGATCCTGCTCTGTGCAGGGATAGGGATGTGCTGCCTCTAACCTTTCATCTAAACAAGGGCCCCAAGGCAACCACTTAGGATGCTCTGAAGTATGATTTCTGCCCCTGGGGGTTGCTAAAGACTAGTGCGGGCCTCACCTCCAGGAAGAACACAAGCACTGTAGACTGAGGCCTGCTTCCTGCCCAGGAAATGTGGAAGTCAAGAAGGTGATGCGGTCTTCTCTTTCCCACACAAGTCCTATTTCCTCTACACACTGACTACAAATCAACACACTGGGAATACACCTGCAGTCCGGTCCTCCCTGACAACTAAAACTGCCCAATGGGAGCTGTGAAGGGCAGCTGCTTTAGGATAAGCCGGGACTCCCAAGGAAGGTGGGAGCTCCCTGCGCTCTCTGAGCCACAAGCGTGCCACCCACAAAAAACAAAACAAAACAAACCTGGTGTGCAGTCATCATGGGCCGCAAAGGTGCGTTTGCAAGGTTTGGGAGTCTGCAACCAAGAGAGGTTGGAGGTACATACAGTGTCCAAGAGCTTAGGAAGGAATCCTAAGGGAACGCCTGTAATAGCAGGACAGGGAAAGGGCCCAGCAGGGAAACCGGAAGAGCTTACCTAAAGTACTCAACACTGAAAGGCTTCTTTAACCACCTTCCTGGCCGGAAGGACTGTAGGCATCCAGCCAACGAAAACTGCTATCCCCTCCCCTCTCCTCACACCAATCCCGGGGGCACCAAAACAGCAACAGAGGAGGAGCAGAGGAAAAGCACGAGGCAAGGTCCTCTTCCTATATGAGGACTTCCGGAGACAGGTCACGCTGTGGAGATGGGGCAGGAGAACTGCTCGTGGTGGTCCAGTCAAGACTTAATAAAAATTTCGGAGTGGATATTCTGATTCCTGAGCTGACTTGTTAACTGATAGAGTCCATGGGACTGTACTGCCTGAGGGTGAGCATCAAAGCCAGGGAGCTTTCCAGAACAGTCCTTCAGGGGCTAAGAGCTCCCCACCAAGTCACATCTGAATGTGGTGATGTGGTGTTCTCTCCCACACAAGTCCTGCTTCCTCCACATACTGGCTAGAAATCAGCATACTGGGAATACACCCACAATCAGATGCTCCCTAACAACCAGAACAAAACGCTCCAGTGGGTTCTCCTCTCCATTTCAAATGGGCGCATTTGTCCTTCATTATTGCCATATCCCCACCACAGACACACCACCTGAAGGCAGCTTTCTGAAGAGCATTCATGGAGACGTTACCACCTGCAACCAAGAGGGGAACTGAGGACTTGAATCTCCCCAAACTGCTCTCAAACCCGACTTAGAATATAGACATAAACCATATCCTACAGAATATGATTTGGGGGTACCTCCCAGAAACCCTCCTGCTCCTAAAACTTCCCACCCCTCGTCTCTCTCATCAGCCTGCCTCACTGTAGAAATCTCATCATTTGTCATAGCCACGTGTTTGAATTAAATATTCTGAGAAAGGTCAGGTATTTTATGTTCAACATTCACACATCATTGTGACTTTTTATATTTCTCAACACTTTAACATATGACTATTATTTAACATTATCACAAGTATCATGACTAATACCAAGTAATTTTAACACTGACTATGCTTTTTAAAAAAATACACATGCCCTCCAAAACTTGTGATCCTTCTCAGATGGCTCACACACCCACCAAACCCCATCATCTAGGCTGAGAACATGGTTTAAGAAACAAAAAAAGTGAAGCTTAATACTGGTTTGTCAGAATATAGCAGAAAATAAGAGCAGGCTTGCTGAAGACTGTACCAAAATAATGGGGTGTCACCAGGGAAAAGCGGTCTTAGGCCAAGGAGACGCAGGAGGCCAGTTGGGACCTTAGGGTTTAATTTTCTAACTCCTGCTACAGAACCATAATTTTTTTCAAGAAGATAGAGAATGTATGTTTGGATTTAAGACTGCAAAATTTTTCCTCATAAAATAACATTCCATCTATTATATAACTTATTGTTCATCTACAAAGGTGTTTTAGAAAACCAGCTGGAGATCAGAGCAGAGAGGAGGCAGCTTTGAAATCAGATAGTCCAGCACCTTTTAACAAGCTCCATGACCCTGGGCACATTCTTTAGCTCCTCTGGGACTCTCGTCTCATCAGTAAAAATGGATAAAAATAGATACCCTGAAAGTC
The DNA here is from genome assembly GCA_006408695.1 of Aepyceros melampus. Lineage (NCBI taxonomy): Eukaryota > Metazoa > Chordata > Mammalia > Artiodactyla > Bovidae > Aepyceros > Aepyceros melampus. The sequence continues at coordinate 223,261 of SJXQ01010032.1, read as the reverse complement.
TGCTGGGAAGCTTCATCCACCACTAGAAAATGGGTCAGGCACAGTGCATCGCACACACTAGGCGCCTGATGTCATTTTCAGCCATTGGTATGAAGGATCACAGAAGCTCTATCTTCAGACTCGCATACCAGGAGAAACAAAAAGACGAGGGCTTAAGGACCCCATAAGAGAAAATAGAAGGTAAGCAGGGGTTTTCCCCACAGGCATTGATAATGTTGTAGTCCTGCTGCCATCTGCCTAGGGTGTAGCAGACCCATGGGCCTAAGTCAGACAGTGTCACTCTCCCCACCCCACCACCACCACCCTCAGCAGGAGCTGCTTCGCCTTTACTGTCTTGGCATCCTAGGAGAAAATCACCCCTGGAGAACCTGGGATAACCTCAGCCCCACCTCATCTCCAGGTCAGCCCTGAAAAGAGTTGGGGGGTAGGGGAATCCACAAGGGCTGGGTAGCTGAAAAGGAGAAAGTCATGCAGAAAGGAAAGGGAAAAGCCCCCCAAAACTATCCTCGTCAGTTTCGTAGTCCTCCCCATCCCCACCACCAACCAGAGACATGCAGAATTAATTAGAGTCACACAAAGCCAGTCTTGTCACACTCCAGGCTAAGAGCTGACAGGCTGTTATCTGCACCAGCTGGCTCTTCGCTGGCATGAACAGGAAGGCGTCCTGCTATCTCCCCATCTTCCTTATCAACAGCCCCAGGCAGCAGCTGTAGCAACCCCAGCAGGAAGACTGCAGCCAGGCTTCTGATGAGCCCAGGCACTGCTGCAGCCTTCCGTTTCTCGAGGTGAGAGTTTCTCTCCCAAACTGCTTAGGGGTCTCAAAGTTAGGTCTCCTCCTTCTTGGGGGGAGGGTCGGGGGAGCACTGAGGAGATGCAAGGGAAGACGCGGCTGATGGCCCTTGGACTGAGCAAAGGAGTCACTTTCTAGTGGGGGGGGGGGTCTTGTCTGTTGGAGGAAGCCAGTCCCATTATTCTAACCTAACAAGCCAAGTGTGGCCCCAAGGCTGCTTCTCAGCCTAGTAGCAAAACTCAGCCTCTCTCCTCACCCCCTGGTTCCCTGCCACTGCAGGGAGTCCCACCCCTCTACCTTCTTTGAGGAGAGAAAATTCTACAAGGATCCCACCTCTGCCCTATGCCTGTCATTTTCAGCACCATAACAGACTTCTTATTTAAGGCAAGGTAGGCAGTTTTTTATTATTATTATAAAACTTTTCAACTCAGGTGTAATTATATACATTTTGAAAGACTGAAGGCTATAGATGTTAATTAACATGCCCCAAATCATAAGTTTAGTAACAATAAATGAGAATTTTAACCAAATTCGCCTGCCTAAAAAATCTGTGCTCTTTTACAACAAGAAACTATTCTCTAATACCAGGCTATAGACAGGAATGTAGGTGACCACAGCTCCCAAACCTAAGACAATTAGGTGGCGCCCATTCCTCTCTCAACCCCGAGGAAAGCCTCTTTGAATTGAGGACACCTCTAAGCTTCTGTGCCACAGGTTAGGTCTCCCAGCATCTGGGGAAGTTGACCTGTTGATGCCTGGGACTCAGACCAAAATGCTCCCCTTCTACAGTACACAGCCATGGCTGAGAAACAACCCGACCTGGGGCCATATCTCACAGCCTACCTTGCACCCTGAGTGGCCAGACAGCTACTTTTGCCGATAGAACGTAAGCAGGAGCGGTGTCCACCACACACGGACTGACGGTTTTAAGAAGCAAATGCACTGTCTTCTCCGTTTCTTTCTCCTGCTCATGGTTAAAAGGAGAGGACGCCATGACGTGCAGGCGTCCCAAACTTAGCTACACAGTAGAATCACCTGACACTTAAAAAAAACAAAACCAATGTGAGGACCACACCAGAAACCAATTAAATCGGGATCTCTGGTGGGGGGTGGGGAGAGCGGGTGGGAACCAAGAACCCTTTTTAAAGCTGCACAGGAAACGAAATTGAGAACCACTGCACTAAGGGCATGGTGAAGCCACACAATGGAAGAAACCTGGGTCTCTCAACACTGTAAGGAGAAAACCCACCCACTGACAATAAACACATGTATGTATCTGACATGCATTTGATTGTTAATGAGCGAGAAACCTCCGGTGTGTTTTAAACTACTAATACTTGGGGGTTTTGTTTGTTACAGCCACCAGTATTACCCTAGTAACTAATGTAGCCCGTTAAAATACAGACTTTTCTTTATTCCAAAGGAAACTTAAGAAGCTCCTCACTGGTCCTACCTTCCATGGGGTTCAATCTCTGATAGCTGGAAACTAAAAGGCACCTCTCTATCCTGAGGCCCACATGATCAAGCTAAACTATGCTGAAACCAGAAACCTGCAACAGGACTCATTCCGAGAGCACAAATATCGCTTCTAATACCTTCTCATTCATTATCTTCTTTCATCCTCATAAAAGCCCAAGGAGGAAAACCTATGTGCTATGACAGTACCCTTTACAGATGGAGAAAGTGTGACCCAGAAAGGGAAATTGACTTACCTCAAACTTCCATGGCCACGGAGCAGCACAGCCAAGGCTAGATCTCAGCTATCTAACTTTCCCACCAGACCCTGAACCCTCATGATCAAGGAGGCAGTATGGTGAATTGGGTAAGAGCATGGCCACAGAATCTTCCTGTCAGAGTCATGCTCAACTCTGCCATTTGCTAACTATGTGACCTTGAGCAAGTTACAAAGCCCCTCCGAGCCTCAGCTACAAATTGGGAACAAGCTAGTTATCATAAAGAATTAAGTGATATAATTCCCATAGAGGTCACTTAGACTGGTTCCTGGTACACACAAAGCATCCACAGATAATACCTGTATTACTGGTCTGTGTAACTCTCACATCAACCCTATAATACAGGCACTATCAGCATTTTGGTATTGCAGAAAAGAAGACTTAGAGAAGTAAAGGAAGGTATCTAAGGTCACACAGACGAGAACCAGCAAAGCCAGATTCAAATCAAGCGCATTCAATGCCACCAAAGTCCATGTTGTTAACCACTATGACTTATGCAAAGACATAAGTCTGCTCTCTCAGAGCAGCTAAAGGGGCTCTGGGAAGACTCTCCTACTCAAACTATCTCCTCATGAGCCAGCACAGTTGCTATTAGCCCCTCAAGATAAGGCATCTCACTCTAAGTTCCTTCTACAAAATAGGAACCCCTCCAACCAACTCATATACAGATGGCTAGCTGCAAGGATCACCAGAGAACGGAACTCTGGGGTTACCGACTTTGTCCTGAGTTTTATTTTGTTGGGGATTGGATTGGAAACCAAGGCATCATCTAAGGAGAGCAGGCTTGGATAGGAGCTACACTGAACTGGTAAAAAGAAGGTTCAACAGGGAGAAGTGGTTACAGAAGGGGAATTTTCCACAAGGTCACTGCAGTTTAGGGGTACCACATTTTTGTATTATCTGGAACAAAGAAAAGGAGGGGGACATGGTGAGGAGTTAGTACTATTGCACACTATGTGGGCAGATTCAGTGAAAATGTGGCTGGGTGTTAAGATTTATCAGCAGTGTTTAAAAGTCTCTGTTTCTTAGCCTATCCTAGAAAATCATTCCATAAATGTGGGAGATTATAGGTGGATGGGTGGGTGCATAAGTAAATGGAAGGACAGAGAAATGGATGGATGGGGAGGTAAACAGACATGGGTGGATCTCTATGCCACATATATTCATTCCTTGTTTGCAGACAGAAGTACTTTTAAACAGTGCTCATTAGGAATTGGTGTATAGCATTGGAGATGGTACCATAACTAATTTAGTTTTCTATGTTACTGAAGCATATTAATACTAACCCTAGAGTCCTAGGGACAGAGGAGCCTGTTGGTGCTGTCTATGGGGTCACACAGAGTCGGACACGACTGACGTGACTTAGCAGTAGCAGCAGCATAGAGTCCATAGGACTTCCCTGGTGAATCAGATGGTAAAGAGTCTGCCTGCAACGCAGGAGACCTGGGTTCAGTCCCTAGGTCGGGAAGATCCCCTGGAAAAGGAAATGGCAACCCACTCCAGTATTCTTGCCTAGAGAATTCCGTGGACAGAAGAGCCTGGCGGGCTACAGTCCATGGAGTCACAGAGTTGAACACAACTAAGCGAGTTTCACATACAGTCCATAGGGTCACAAAGGGTCAGACACTACTGAGTGACTAACAGTTCACTTTATCAGCCCCATATAAGGACTTAACAGTTTTCCATCATCACGTTCATCAGCTATTCCTTTATCCTCTCTGCACTCTCTCCCTTAGATATCTAACTTTATCCCATGCAAAGTACCACCACTAGGAAAGAACTCGAGCACCTCCACCCCAAGCCCTGTCCTCTGTCCTGATCTCCCGTCCTCTCCCTAGCTGCCTGCTGTGTGTTCGTCTGGACATCCCCCTATCACTTCAACATGATGCTGACAACTCTTCTCCAAATGCCTTATCTCTTCTGTTTCTAAAGACATAAGCCTTCATTCTCCAAAGCTTTAGTAATAAACTTCAAATCAGTTTTTATTATTTCCTTCCCTCCACATGTGATCAATCACCATGTCATTTTACCTTATGATGACAAAGGCCTTTTGAAAATGTTCCCAGCCTCTGATTTCACCTCACTACAATCAGTGCCATGCACATATTTATTCATTCATTTATTCATTAATCCTACTCAAAGTATTCATGCCTCTATACTCTCAATGCTGAGCTCTGCACTAGGGATTTAAAGATGAATAAAACACAGTCACTGACCTGAAGGATCTCAATATCTCTATAAATACTTCATAAAGTAATGTGTTGACTGTGTCTGTCCCCTTCTCAAACAACTTTTGGCAGCACCTTATTGTCAGGAATCCATAATAATTGCCCAAAATCTTCTTGGACTTGGCCTTGGAGGCTGGTGTTTAATGCAAATTCAATTCTGTGCTCACAGAATAATTACTGTGAGTTGTAACCAACCATATCAGAGCCTGGGCCCATGCCCCACACCTACACTCAGAATTATGATGCTGAGACTTGGGATGCTGACTTGAAGCTCAGAGAAATAGCAGAATTGGCTAAAATTAAAATATTGGTGATAAATCAGATAGTCACCCAGAGCTAGGAAGGTTCATGCTGATAGAGCAAAAAAAAAAAAAAAAAGAATACTAATAATAGTAGTAAAAATAGTCTCCTGGAATATGAGAAATCCAGAAGTTCAACCCCAAGTTAGCAGTTCTGGCATTTCTGAACCAGGCAAGGTGTGGACCCGAAAAATATCACATTGGTTCCTAGGGTGACCTCTATGATCCATCTGCCTTAACATTCCCTCCCATAGGGGTCCCAAAGGAAGGTTCTCAACAAAGACCTTATGAAAGAACTTGAAAAAAGGAGAACAGGGACTTTCCTGGTAGTCCAGAGGTTAAGATTTCACCTTCCAATGCAGGAGATATGGGTGTGATCCCTGGTTTGGGAGTTAAGATCCCATACGACTCTCAGCCAAAAAACCAAAATGTAAAACAGAAGTAATATGCTGGATGGCATCACTGACTCAATGGGCGTGAGTCTGAGTGAACTCTAGGAGCTGGTGATGGACAGGGAGGCCTGGCATGCTGCGATTCATGGGGTCGCAAAGAGTTGGACATGACTGAGCGACTGAACTGAACTGAAACTGAATATTGTAAAAAGAAAAAAAAAATAAAGACTTTTAAAATGGTCCTCACTAAACATTAAAAAAAAAAAGAACAAGAGGACCAAAAAGGAAGAGAGAAAAGAAAGTTGACCCTGTACAAAGCCTCAGTAAACTAGAGAGGTAAAGAGGATCTTTCAGATTAAGGAGAATATCCAGTCTCTAGGATAAGTGCTCTCTCCCTATCATTCTGAAACTCAAATCTCAAAAATCTTGAGACTTAAGAAGGAGGAAAACCACTTTGGGCATGAAATAATCTAAGGGCTATAACTGAGGCTCTCCATAAGGAGGGGGCTTCCCTTGTGGCTCAGTGGTAAAGAAGCTGCCTGCCAATGCAGGAGACGTGGGTTCGATCCCTGGGTTGGGAAGATCCCCTGGAGAAGGAAATGGTAACCCACTCCAGGATTCTTGCCTGGGAAATCCCATGGACAGAGGAGCCTGGCGGGCTACAATCCATGGGGTCACAAAGAGTCAGACACAACTTAGAGACTAAACAACAGGAAGGAGGAAGCAAACTGAGTAAGGGACGAAATGTAACAAGTAAAAACCTGATGAGCATCACAGGCTTGGTGTGTGCCCTTCCTGAATGGAGCACAGGTCCCAGGCCCAGATGGGCCAACTTTGATGAATTCATAACAGAGATATAGAGTGTAGGAACTAGAAAAGTTCTATGCTTTATATCTGAGGAGCCCGAAGCTGATGGATGTTGATGGAAGAGGACAGTAGCTTCATCCTGACTGACTGCCAGAGGCTCCAGGAACAGCCTTTCACTTTTTCCCACCCTACATGATCTTCCAAACAGAGACTGATCTAAGAGAATAATTTGCTTAATCCTCTTTAAAATTCAAATATAGACAAAAAAATTAAGGGTTCTTGGCCCTTTATCTCTTAAAGATAGTTTTACTCTAATCAGATGTTATTAAATGTTAAACTCCTAGTCCTGAGAGAGAGAGGGGACTCAAGTGAGAGCCCCTCCTGGGTACTAAGGAGGAAAATAGATAGAAATAGAGATGGACAAGTGGACAGGGGCCCGAGACTCTGGACTTTAGAGAAAAATGTGAATCTGATGCTGTCACCTGCTTGGGTGCTTGATCTCCACGTTAGTCCCAGACTCTTTTTGTCCAGATTTCTATTTTGAAGCCAAGACTTGCCTATCTTGCAAGATTGTTAAAAGAATTAACTATAGACAAGATCTCTGGCACAGGTGTTGGTTCTTTTCCATTCTTTCCCTACTCAATTTGACCTTCCCCCCGCTAGTGAACATTATATCTCCCCTACATACTGCTGACCACCTTGTTGTCCATCTCATGTCAATGGGCTCTGCCAATGAAAGTGAAGGTGATAGATTTTAATTTGCATTTCCTTCCCAGCGATAACTTCTCTCTGGTTCTCTCTTGGGCAATAAGAAGAGGCAGGGGGGTGGGGGGCAGGGGAGAAGCCTAAGGTTCAGTATCATCTGTTAAGTGGGTAATGGAACAATGATGGAGTATTCCATGGCCAACAGGTTACCACTTTGATCCCTGCCTCCACCCAGTCCTTCTAGCCTGGAAAGTGCCTTGATCACCGGCCAGGAAACCTGAGTTCTGGTCCAGGCTCGACTTGCTAAGCAATCCTCAGCATCCTATTTATCATCTGAGAAGGGCATTTCCCAATGTGTAAAATGGAGACAGTAATACATCCCCATCCTCCATAGGGTCCGCCACACAGGCACTCAGAGGTTACACCAGACAACATATTTTAAAGCTAAAAATGCTTTATAAGCCTAAGACTTTATAAACATTATTTTATTCGGATGGCTGGAGGGAAGAAATGAAAACAATTTAGGACCAGGGTACTGACTTTAAGAGGCGCCTGCCCTTATGAGCCCTAAGGAAGAAAGGAAGGATGGGTTGGGGCAAATTCCACCCCATGTCCTGACAAACTGCTGTTTCTTCTTGCGCCTGGAAGAGTTGGGAAGATCAGAGGAAATGTGTACATTTACCAGCTAAGCAAAGAGAAAAATGCCACCATAAAACCAAGGGGGAGAGATGACATAATAAAACAATATAGAGAGTCCTATAACCACAGAAACAATAACAACGCTAAAACAGAAATAGCTTATTAAGTTAAAACAACAGTAAATCTGTCAGAACACCCATAGAAACTCTCATCTCAGGATAGTAAAAACCCTCTTCCAGGCCTATTGTCTTATGCTTTCATTAAACTACAGTTTTATATGGTAAAATATTGCCAATTCTTGCTCAATTCCCAGAATAAAATCTAGTTAAACTCTTATTTGGGAGATACATCTTCTGCAAGTGACAGGTCCTTAAAGGACAGTTCCTGAAGCCTGATGACTGGAGAGACAGTGAACCAAGGCACAGGGAGTTGGCCCAACAGTTCGGATTTGGGACCCTACCCTGCTGTCCAGGATACTCTCTTACCACAGCCACTGGCCCCTTCTAATGGAGGAAGAGTAGAACAAGGAAGCTGATGTTTCTTTTTCTCTAGCTAGGAGGGCTTGGATCTCAGGGGAAGCTGATGTTCAAAGCAGCTAGCTCCATCCCCTCTCTAGCAAACTAGGTCTACAGTCCCTGCAAATCCCCATGTCCGCCACTACCATATACACCAAGCAGCATGTATGAGTGCAGGATGCTCAGCTGAACTGAGGGCTTCCCTGGGGGCTCAGATGGTAAACAATCAGCCTGAAATGCAGGAGACCTGTGTCCGATCCATGGATCGGGAAGATCCCTGGAGAAGGGAACGGCAACCCACTCCAATATTCTTGCCTGGAGAATTCCACGGACAGAGGAGCCTGGTGGTCAAATCCCCATGTCGACCCAGCACCATATATAAAAAGCAGCATGCAACCAAGGAGTTCAGTATGCTGCTGCTGGTTAAGCTTGGATTCTGAACCACTTACCTGATCCTATCCCTGGACTGAGTGAATTCAATTCTCCTTGCCTCTAAAGGGATTGCTTATTTGTTTTCTGTTCCCAGCCTGCTACTAGTGGTAATTTGTGGTTTTCCCATACCCTGGAGTTCTCTCTCCAGAAAGCCTGTCTCAACCCCAGGAGCCTCTGCCTCCTGAGAAACTGGCTCTCCCCATCCCAGGATTGCCAAGTCTAATGGGCAGGAGCCGGACATCAGTATCTGCACAACACAGAATGAGGAGCGAGGGGAGTGGCCAGGGATTGGGGTACCTGGAGGGATCTCAGTGCCACCTGCTGCCCCAGGCCCTCAGGGCAATAGAGAGCTAGGTGCTGGGTAAGTTAACAGAAAAAGAGCCCACTTTGAATAAAGTTATCCAAGTGACTCTGGGTTATGACAGCCTGAATTTTTTACTGGTATCTAATGGACAGAGTCTCAGGAATGTATTCTTGTTTTCAGTGCCACCCACATACCCAGTTTCATAAGCTAAATTACTTCTACTACTTGAGAACTGCCAAGGATGAGCTTAAGCGCTTGATATGGCCACATTACATCACATTTCACACTGCTTAGCACCCCACGCAGCAGCCACCACCCCTCTCCCTTGTGTCCAAAGCCTAGCCCCAACTTCCTCCCCAGCCTCCCACCTCCCCCGTACACAAACCAAATATTCTCTTCCTGGTCCATCCCCCTCACCGCAGGCCCAGTTCAAGCCCGAATTACCCCTGCCTGGATCGACCTTGCCTACAGAGCAAGCTTCTCTTGTCCTTCACAGGCTGATCAGATCTCACTCTTCCTTGGAGCGCCTCCACCCCCGGCACCTCCACGTTCAGAGCAATCTCTCTCACCTTTGATATCCCCAGACACTTCACTTCTAGCCTCATTAGAGCACAGATCCTTGTCTACCTAATACAGCCACACAAATGATCAAACTACCGTGTGTCAAATAGATAGCTAGTGAGAACCTGCTATAAAGTACAGAAAACTCAGCTTGGTGCTCTGTGATGACCTAGATAGGAGGGATGGGGTGGGGGGGCGGTGGGGAGGGAGGTCCAGGAGGGAGGAGATACATGTGTACTTACAGCTGATTCACTTCACTGTACAGCAGAAACTAACAGAACATTGCAAAGCAATTATACTCCAATTAAAAAAAGAAAAAGAAAGTAAATGGTGTGAACATTGCTTTCCCTCCATCCCCAACTGCACAAAGGAGCCAACATTGCTTTTTTTTTTCAAGATCCAAGTTCATCTTTACATGCATACATGTACATATGTGCACACAGACACATAGAATTTATCTTTCAAACCCACTGAGGAAGACAGCTGGGGCTGCTGGAAAGGAGGCACGGATTTGAACGCTAAAAGGGAAGAGAAACAAGCCATCAACTTGAGGAGAGTGAAGTTTCCTTGAGACAGGTGGCAAGGTGAGATGCCAGGGCCTCAGTCAGAGGCAGTGGCCTGGGTGGGTAGGGCTAGGAAATGGGTTTAGGGGTACTGGGTAGATGGCTGCAGTCACTGGCGGAGGTACCAGGGGCTTATCTCTGTGACTGTCCCAGGGCATCAGGACTGGGATACCAGCAGCGGGACAGGATCACTCTTGATAGGGCCACTGTGAAGGCAAAAGGACAAAGGTGAAGATGGGCAAACCATGGTCCAAGGATCTGATCCTCCCTGGTTTGGGGTACTATGTAAGCCCAGGACTCATCTATGATCTCAAAAAGTAGGGAGGGAACCCCAACAATGACTGAGATTTAATTTCACCAAACAGGCAGGCAGAGACTCAGAGCAGATAAATTTTGATCTAGAAAAGTAAAGGATTATGACAAGGATTGTATTAAACATTCATACCTGCCACATTTGTGTAAAATCTCTGCGGGGGCAAGCTTGCTTTCCCCACTAGATTGGAAACTCTTGGAATCAGGAGCCTTTTCTCCCTCATCCCAGCTTTCTCCACCCTACCCCCAAGCTTTCCTAGTCAAAATTATTGAAAGCAGTCCCTGAGGTTGCAAAATAAAACTCAAGGAAATGATACCATTTCACTGGCAGTTTGCAATCCACAACCGTAAAAGGCGAGTGGCTGGGTCATCTTTCCATAAATTCCCAATTCTGCTGGAAAGGCAGACAAAGGCAGCTGGGGAGCCAGGCCATGGCTTTGTTTTTGCAACTCTTTCCATCGAAGTGCCCTTTATATATGCAGCCCGGGTGGAATGCATCATAAAAGGTGACATTTTATCACAGCAGTTTGTAAATTTTACAGAAGCAGACTCCCTGTAAATCACCCAGCTTATTCCCTGGCTGACTTTATTACAGCAAATCCAGTCATGGATAAACTGTATGCCAGTTTACTTGAAATTTATCTTTTTTATTCAAGCTGAACTGAGTCCTTTTAATATTCTTCTCTCTTCTAATGATAAGGCATAATGATAACCTATTTCCTATTCAGACAGCTTTAAGAACTCTCATTTCTCTGAAAATGCAGCTCCTATTCAGGGCCTCTTTTCTCCCAGAGCCATTTAAAATTCATTTGTTGAATCAGAAAACGTGGGCACCTCCCTGCGCCATGTCTTTTAAGTCCCTAGAACTTATTTTATTCCTCATTTCCCCATAGTGTGCCTGCTTCCTTGGGCCCAGGGCTTTCCCCTCCTAAGCAGCTGCACTGAGACCCACACATTTAGGGCTAACACTGCTGCTGCTGCTGCTGCTAAGTCACTTCAGTCGTGTCCGACTCTGTGTGACCCCACAGATGGAAGCCCACCAGGCTCCCCCATCCCTGGGATTCTCCAGGCAAGAACACTGGAGTGGGTTGCCATTTCCTTCTCCAATGCATGAAAGTGAAAAGTGAAAGTGAAGTCGCTCAGTCGTGTCCGACCCTCAGCGACCCCAAGGACTGCAGCCTTCCAGGCTCCTCCATCCATGGGATTTTCCAGGCAAGAGTACTGGAGTGGGGTGCCATTGCCTTCTCCGAGGGCTAACACAGCTACATGGAATTGTCTACCCATCCTCCTGTTGTTCCCTGTGAATTTATCTCCTGCAAGGAGATAAAACCAATCAGTCCTAAAGGAAATCAACCCTGAATATTCACTGGATTGATGCTAAAGCTGAAGCTCCAATACTTTGGTCACCCGATATTAAGAGCCGACTCATTGAAGAAAGATGGAAGGCAAAAGAAAGGGAAAGCAGAGGATGAGATGATTGGATGGCAGCACTGACTTAGTGGACATAATTTGAGCAAACTCCGGGAGATAGTGAGGGATAGGGAGACCTGGTGTGCTGCAATCCATGGGGTCACAGAGAGTCAGACATGACTTAAGTGACTGAACACCAACTCCCTCACAAAAGAAACTGAAGATGAAGCAGAGAGGTTAAGAAAGTAAAGTAAGAGTTTACCTAAGCAAAGATACACTCTCAGGGAGAGCAGGCAGACAGATGAGGAGCTGCCACCCTGGGTTTCTTGGCAACCGAGTTATGAGGGGCGTACAAATAAAGGGGTGGAACATTCACTGAGAAAGGAGGAGTTTGGGGGTCATCTTCCCTGATTTTCATCCCAGCTCCATCTTCCTGAGAGGAGGAGGGACTTTTGTCCTTGTCTAATTTAGATCAGAAGTGTCATGGCATCGGTACAAAACGAGTATTTCTCATCTGTAAGGCTGATTTTCTTGCACTGAGAGCAAAATGAGCAATAGTTAACATTCAGAGACAGGCGATTCCTGTCTTTCCCCACCTTTCTTTGTCTGCTACCCAGACACTTGTGCAAAATGTGTGGATTCCTGTCAGTCTGGAGGTTTCTGCTTTCCTTTGGCTGTGCGTGGAGTCTGCTGTTTACAAGATGCCTGATTTCCTACCACCCGGCCCCTGGTCCCATTTCTCTGCTCATACATCGCTACCTGCCAGCAGTAACCCTGCAACGTCCACTGCATGTGGCTATTGAGCACTTGAAATGTGGCTGGTCCAAAGGCAGGTGAGCATCACCTCTAAAACATCAAAGATTCTGTACAGGAAAAACACAAAGAATGGAAAATACCTCATTAATCATTTCTATATTGCTTTACAAGTTGAGATATTAGTTTGGCTGTATTAGGTTAAAGAAAACACATCAAAATGAATTTCACCTACTTCTTTTTACCTTTTTCATGTGACTACTCAAAAACTTAAAATGACATTTGTGGTTCATATCATATTGCTATCGGACTGTGCTGTTCTCAGCACATCCTCTCTTCTTGCTCGACAACATCTCATTGTCTCCAAGAAGGTGAAAATGAGTCCCCCTGAAACTGAGTTCCCCTGCTAAGTTTATGATTAACCTCTCTATCCAAAATTTTATTCCCTTCCTTGTTACCTCTGACCTCAATCCTGTCTTAACTGAATAATAATCAGAGAACTAAAATTGGTACTGTTGATAACATTATGCTTATTATGCTATATTATAAGCTATATGATATATACCATAACATTATGCTCTATTAACACAGAAACTAGATTGTTTCTCCAGGGTAGGATGAGCTAACAAACCCCCTAGACATGGGCCCCCAGACCAGAAACTTGTAAACCACAGGCATTCTGACACATGAAGATGATTAATCCCAGCTTCTTTGTTCCTCCTTTATAAAAACCCCTCACTCAAAGACCAAGCTTAGAGTGGCGATCTCACCATTCAGCAGGCGATTGCTAATTTTGTCATCCGAAGTCCAGAGCTTTTTCCATATAGACTCTGAGGTTCACAGGAACAGGGAGAGAACTGAGTGAGTTGAATTCTCGTTAGTGCCTTTGATAGTTCCTAGTGCACAATATCGGAGAAGGCAATGGCACCCCACTCCAGTACTCTTGCCTGGCAAATCCCATGGGTGAAGGAGCCTGGTGGGCTGCAGTCCATGGGGTCGCTAGGAGTCGGACACGACTGAGCGGCTTCACTTTCACTTTTCACTTTCATGCACTGGAGAAGGAAATGGCAACCCACTCCAGTGTTCTTGCCTGGAGAATCTTAGGGACAGGGGAGCCTGGTGGGCTGCTGTCTCTGGGGTCGCACAGGGTCGGACACGACTGAAGCGACTTAGCAGCAGCAGCAGTACCACACAATGAGGTGCTCAGAGAATGGACACGGGAACCGATGCAGGATAGACAGCTCCTGAACCTCACTGGTGTGCAGCCAAGGCCTAGAAGCCAGGAACACAGCTATTTACTAGACTACAATCTTGAAAGGAGGGTCCCTATCCTGACTAGCATCATATTCTCTATAGAGCCTAACAGAATGCTGCAAACAAAGAAGCATTTGAATAAATGTCCGCTGAACTGATTGAGGTCATACTGAACCAGGGGAATGCAACCCCAGGTGAAGGGATTCCTCAGGCTGAAGACCCAAACAGCCCCAGAATTAGGCTCACAGGGCAGCAGCCACCACCCCACGGATTCACTCCTTGACTAACGCTGCCATGGCTTTCTCTCTTCTCTACACCATTGCGTCTACCTTCACCTCAACTGGCTTCCCAGAACAATGCTTTGTCAGACCCCTACCTCATTCAAGAGTCTACCGTGGCTCCCTGTTGCCATAGGACAGTGTCTGAACTCTTGGTGTGTCAGTTTACCACCCCAGCCTCATCCTGCACTTTTCAGTATGTGTTCCTTCCAGTTAGTCTCCTGCCTGTTCTAGAAATAGGCCAGGATGTGTGTCCAGGATGACTGGTCTTCCTATGTTAGCCTCCTCCCCCTTCTTCAATCTCTGCCCATGTGGGACTTCTGCCGTGCCGGGAATCTCAGTTAAAACTGCACCAGCTCTTCTATGAAACCTTCCCAACTCCCCAGTCCATTCCCATCTTCCCATCCCCAAACACCTACCATCCCACCTGAAATTCCTATTAAGTTCAGTGTATTGGCATCATGTTGCCACAGCTAGATGGAACACCACTCATCTACAGGAAATGTAGCTCATAAATTCTTGCAGCATGCTAGATACATCATGTTGCTGAGTGAATTTAAGCAAAATTGAATTAAATCAGTTAAAATATTACTCACTCCCCAAATGACGATATCTAGTATCTTCACATGACTGGTGGGGAGGGAGGTGAGCTCTGAAAGTAGTATGAACAACCTCTGTGGCTAATCCTACAGCACTCTGGAGGGGGAAAACTGGCTTCTGCCTGAAGGGGGAAACAAGCAAGCCTGAACGAGGAGCCACTTCAGAGGGCCTTTGGTGGCTGTGATTCTGAGGCCACTCTGAGCCTTCTCAAGGGCCACAGCAACCCTATTGGAGTCTTTGGAACTTAAATCAATAAGGAGCCAAATTAATTACCTACCATGACCCCTCATATTATAGATGTGAAAACAGAGGCCGAGGGCAGCAGAAAAGACCCTGCCTGAGGGCCCAGGATTAAGTGGTGATAGGGATCAACCCTGACTCCTAACCTGGCATGAGGGCTTTCCCCTTCTACACATAAGGGTCCTGGAGACTGGTCAAGGAGTCAGATGTATCAGTGCCACCAGGAGCTCTTCTAAAAAGACAGAGTCGTGTCCAACTCTTGTGAACCATGGACTGTAGACTACCAGGCTCCTCTGTCCATGGGATTTCCCAGGCAAGAATACTGGAGTAGGTGCCATTTCCTCCCCTATGGGACTTTCCTGACCCAGGGATCGAACCTGCATCTCCTGTGTCTTCTGCATTGGCAGCTGGATTGGCAGACAGATGGGGGGGTCCCCATCTATAGAGATTTGGAATCACTAGAGCCGAGTGAGGCTGGGAATCAGCATTTTTCTAAAGTTCCCCAAGTGACTGTGACATGTTGCTAAGTCTGGGAGTCACTGGGCTCACTTGTTCCTATGGGGCCTTCCTGGGACTAATGGCCCAGGAGTCCTGTACTTTTAAGGACCCGCTGCTATGTGAAGGGAGTACCAGAAAATGAGGGTTGAAACACTGTCTATGGCTTATGGGCCAGACTTTATCCTCAAGACCACACAAAGACCTCAGGTGTGGTCAGAAAAGGTAGGGCTGGGGCAAGGAGGGGAGGGTGAGGAGGTCAGAGGAACAGCAGCACCTCTGCCCAGCCCCATGAGGTTACTTCCTGGTATTCACTTCCCAGCTATATATGCCATGTGATGAAAAGCAAGATAATCCAATCAGGAGAGCAATAAATAAACATTAGGAAAACAATGTTAAAAGCTATTAGGTTCTGCAGCAATCCTATTAGTGGGCATATATATGAACAAAACCACAATTCACAAAGATACACGCACCCCTATGTTCATAGCAGCACTATTCACAATAGCCAAGACATGGAAATAACCCACATGGAAATAACAGATGAAGGGATAAAGGAGATGTGATGTATATACACTAGAATACTATAAGTAAGTAAAGTCACTCAGTCGTGTCCGACCCTTTGTGACCCCGTGGACTGCAGCCCACCAGGCTCCTCAGTCCATGGGATTCTCCAGGCAAGAATACTGGAGTGGGTTGCCATTTCCTTCTCCAGGGGATCTTCCCGACCCAGGGATCGAACCTGGGTCTCCCGCATTGGAGGCAAATGCTTTAACCTCTGAGCCACCAGGGAAGCCTAGAATACTACTCAGACATAAAAAAGAACAAAATAATGCCATTTGCAAGAACAGGGATACAATGAGAGATTATCATACTATGCAAAGTTAAGTCAGAAAGAAAAAGACATACCATATTATAGCACTTACATGTGGAATCTAAAATACGACACAAATGAACCTATCTACGGAAAAGATACAGAATCACAGATACAGAGAACAGACTGTGAGTACCAGCAGGGAGGGGTTTGGGGCAGGGATGGAGTGGGAGGTTGGGGTTAACAGATACAAGCTTTTACATATAGAACTGATAAACAACAAGGTCCTATTGTGTAGCACAGGCAACTGTATACAATATCAATGATAAACCATAATGGAAAAGAACATAAAATATATGTTGTGTTTTTTTTTTTTATATCAACTCTTTGTGACCTCATGGAACTGTAGCCTGTAGTCGGACAGACAGTGACTTCACTTTGTTTCTTTCTTTCACACAGTCTAGATAATTCAGAAAAAGTTACAAAGCAAGTGAAGAACTCTGTGACCCTTTCCAATATGCTTTTGTATACAAAGTACCTTATATTTCAAAGGTTTATAGTCAACTGGACCCCAACTGACCACACATCCCGCCTGCCTGCTTCACAGCACACCTCGACTGAGAGCACTGAAAGGCTATTCAGGGCCTGTGGCCTTCCAGGGTGTTATTTCCACTTATCAGCCAACAGATCTGAAATGTACTGACCTTAGTGTGGTGGACAAACAGGATTTGGAATGAGAAGGAATGAGTGTGAATTCTAGCTCTTTTGCTTGTTATCAGAAAGATTAATTTCTTCTAGAAAGATACATCCTTTTAGTTTCCTTAGCTGTAAGGCAGAAAAGGAAAAAAAAAAAAAAACCTGCCTCTGATATAATATGCTCAGAAATATCAGTCTCTTCTCTATATTCTTTTTCTAGGTAAATAGCATCTCCAGAGGTTCACATGAATGTGCGCACATACTCTGATCACTAAAATTTATCTAAAACATTTCCTCTTTAAGCATGTTCATGGGCCAGCATCAGTATAACTCGAGAGCCTTTTAGAAATACAAATTCCCAGGTCCTTCCCAAGACCTACTAAATTAGGTTCTTTGGGTGTTTCTCATGCATGTTAAGCTTTGAGAAGCCCTTCTCTAGAAGGCTGATTGGAGCTGGAAGTGGGACATAGCTAAAGAGGCTGGGGGTACATTTTATTTTTATTTATTTATTTTTTCCTCCAGTTGGTTTTAATGAATCATAATACCACATCACGTGTTACACCAGCTCAGGACGAGAATTTTCTAATTAACTCTTTCTGACACTAAAACTGCTTCTTTTCGTATCACCCAAAAGGTCCACCCCAAGCTGAAGGAAAAGAAGGCTGGGTGAGCCCTAGGTTTCTTAGGAGGAAATCCAATTTGATATGCCCCCTCTTTCCAAGGAGATGGGACAGGGAGAACGAGTTCCAGCCCCCAGAGAAACGACGAACAGGGAGTAAACAAGGGGCTCTGTCCTTGCTAGGGGGCCCGCCTGCCCGGAAGAGGAAACGGTACCCTTCACCCACAGGCGCTCTGCAGCGTGGCAGCGGCTCCCGCTGCTTCTGGCAGCAGAGCGCGCTGCCGTCTTCCCGGGCCCTCCGCCCACACTCTACCACCAGCGGCAGTGGGCCAGCGCGCAGTTGGCCTCGGCCATCTTGAGCACGTCATGCTTTCTCTCGATCGCGGTTGTAGAAAGCCTCCAGCACCTCCTGAGACAGCTTCTCCGGCATCAGCGTCCGCCGGGGCTTCTTGTCCCTGCACTCAGTGATCGTCCACTTCATGGCCAGGAAGCGGCGACGCCGGTCAGCCAGCAGCACAGGGACCTGGTAGAAATGGCCCCCCTTGAGGATGGGTACCAGCCCAATCACAGGCTCACAGTTGTTCAGTGCTTGATGGAAGATGGTGTAAGGGTTGCGTTCGATGGTTGCCTGTTCCTCTGCAGAAGCAGCATGGTACTTCTCAAACTCCTTCCTTTTCACAGCTTCCAGGGTCTGTGTCATAAGGGATCTGACAGTATTTTGATTCCTCCTTTCATCATCATATTGGTGAATTTACTGATCACTGGGTCTTCAAACACAGAGCTTGTTTTCGTGGCTGGGGCAGCTTTAATAACCTGAGTCTTCCTGAGCTCCCGCTCATACGTCTCCTGCTTGCGGCAATATTCCTTGTCAATCGGGATCCTGGTACTCAGGGCCATAGCGGCTCCACCTCACCTGGGCTAGGCCTGGAAGCCGCAGGACAGCTCTCCGCACGCCGAGAGCCAAGCAGGACCACCCCAGCGCAACCTTCACCGTGGGGGCAGCCATCTTGGCTGCCAGCAGGACCCCACGGAGACTCTGGGGGCACATTTTAATCCTAAATTTAGGGGATCAGAAGACAGTTCCGACCTTGGCTTTCTCAGAAAACTGCTTTTAATCTAAGGGGCCTCTGAAAGACTGGGATATGGGTACCGGGCTAATCAGGCCACAGATCAGTGTGATCCACTCTGTTCCCAACTGAATTTTGACCTTAAAATAGGTGAGCTCTGGAGGTGATAATCTCCTTGCAAAAAAATCAGGTCACACTCTTCCTTCTGTTACAATGAATGTCAGGTTTTAGGATTAGCTCAGATAGGAAGATGTGCCTATCTTACAACTGGAAAGAATGAGTGCCTGACTGGTGATGCACCTTGATAAACTAGCTCTTGAATTATGGGAAGGAATTAATAAAGATAGAAAGGAAATGAGGGGAGGCACTCCCAAAGCAGGGGAAAGTGAGAATGAAGGCCATGAGGAGACTATGTAGAAAGGAAAAGCCAGCACCGAGAAGACAGTTATGTCCAAGAAGAGGACTGGAGAAGGGGGAGTTGTAGAAGGCAGAGAAAGGCCTTGAATGCCAAGTGCAGAAGCTTACATTTTATTCCATGGTTCACCAGGAGCCTCAATCGTTAATGTGCATTTGTTTTCTGATTACTGTTTATGGGAAAGATTTTGTCTACATATATGATAAGAGATAATTCTCCATGAGTCTGATGTTTATGCACATCTCAAACTTCTCTTCCAGAATGCTTGAATAGCAAACAACTTTGGAAACTAGAGACAGTGCATCTCTCCAGGTCAGAGGAAGCATTTATTTCCTGTCCAATATAGTAAAGCTTAAAAACCCCTCCCCAGAGATATTCCAGGATAGTAACAGTAAAGGCGTCTTCTTTCCAGCATGGAGAAGATTGCCTTGCTAAATAAAGGTTGAAAACGCGGGCACAATAAAGGACAGATATGGCAAGGACCTAACAGAAGCAGAGGAGATTAAGAAGAGGTGGCAAGGCTGATAGAATTTCAGCTGAGCTATTTAAAATCCTAAAAAGATGATGTTGTTAGAGTGCTGCATTCAATATGTCATCAAATTGGGAATACTCAAAGTAGCCACAGGATGGGAAAAAGGTCAGTTTTCATTCTAATCCCCAAGAAAGATAATGCCAAAGAATGTTCAAACTACTGTACAATTGTGCTCATTTACACACTAGCAAAGTAATGCTCAAAATTCTTCAAGCTAGGCTTCAACAGTATGTAAACCAAGAACTTAGAGGTGTACAAGCTGGATTTAGAAAAGGGAGAGGAAGCAAAGATCAAATTGCCAACATCTGATGAATCATAGAGAAAGCAATGAAATTCCAGGAAAACATCTATTTCTGTTTCATTGACTACACTAAAGCCTTTGACTCTGTGGATCACAACAAACTGTGGAAAATTCTTAGAGATGGGAATACTAGACCATTTTACCTGTCTTCTGAGAAACGTACATGCAGGTCAAGAAGCAACAATTAGAACTGAACATGGAACAATGGACTGGTTCAAAATTGGAAAAGGTTACGTATACATCAAGGTTATGTATTGTCACCCTGTTTATTTATCTTATATGCAGAATGCTGCTGCTGCTAAGTCGCTTCAGTCATGTCCGACTCTGTGCAACCCCATAGATGGCAGCCCACCAGGCTCCTCTGTCCCTGGGATTTTCCAGGCAAGAATACTGGAGTGGGTTGCCATTTCCTTCTCCAATGCATACATGCATGTGAAGTGCTTCAGTCGTGTCTGACTCTGTGCAACCCCATGGACAGCAGCCCACCACGCTCCCCTGTCCATGAATTCTCCAGGCAAGAGTACTGGAGTGGGTTGCCATTATACATCATGCAAAATGCTAGGGTGGATGAATCTCAAGCTGGAATCAAGATTGCTGGGAGAAATATCAACAACCACATATATGCAGATATCACTCTAATGGCAGAAGCGAAGAGGAACTAAAGAAACCTCTTGATGAAGGTGAAAGAGGAGAGTGAAAAGCCTGGCCTAAAACTCAACATTCAAAAAACAAAGATCATGGCATCCAGTCCCATCACTTCATAGCAAATAGATGGTGAAAAAATGCAAATAGTAACAGATTTTATTTTCTTGGGCTCCAAAATCACTGCAGACAATGACTGAAGCCATGAAAGACGCTTGCTCCTTGGAAGAAAAGCTATGACAAACCTTAACAGCTTATTAAAAAGCAGAGACATAACTTTGCTGACAAAAGTCCAGATAGTCAATGCTAGGCTTCCCTGGTGGCTCAGATGGTAATGAATCTGCCTGCAATTCAGGAGGCATGGGTTCGATCCCTGGGTCAGGAAGATCCCCTGAAGAAGGGAATGGCAACCCACTCCAGTATTCTTGCCTGGAGAATCCCATGGATAGAGGAGCCTGGTGGGCTACAGCCTATAGGGTTGCAAAAAGACAGACACAACTGAGTGACTAACACTTTCACTTTCACATGGGTTTTCCAGTACTTATGTATGGATGTGAGAGTTGGACCATAAAGAAGGTTGAGTGCTAAAGAATTGATGCTTTTGAATTGTGGTGCTGGATAAGACTCTTCAAGAGTCCCTTGGACTGCAAGAAGATCAAACCAGTCAATAATAAAGGAAATCAGCCCTGAATATTCATTGGAAGGACTGATGCTAAAGCTGAAGATCCAAAACTTTGGCCACCTGATGTGAAAAGGCAACTTACTGGAAAAGACTCTGATGCTGGGGAAGATTGAGAGCAGGAGAAGCGGGAAGCAGAGGTGAGATGGTTGGATGGCATCATTGACTCAATGGACAGGAGTTGGAGCAAACTCTGGGAGACAGTGGAAGGACACTATCTCTGAAGGACATGGAAGCCTGGCATGCTGCAGTCCATGAGGGCCACAAAAAGTCAGACAACTTAGCAACTGAACAACAACAATAAATAAAGGTCTAAAGAAGCTAAAGAAAGATCTTTCTTGGAAGTGCAGGATGGGCAAGTTGCCAGAGGCCAGATATAGGATCAGAGCTTCCTTATTATGGAGTTCCTCTCCTATAATGCATCCTATCACATGCACAGTTACTACTGGGCTGGCTAAAAAGTTCATTTGGGTTTTCCCATAAGATGGGATGCAAAAACCCAAACAAATTTTTTGTCCCACCCAATATCTGTCCCTCACCATATTACCATGGGCAGACTGGGGCTTAGAGAACTAGAGCTAAGAAGTTGCAGGTTTTTCTGTACATAAGAAATTGTCTTTGTGTCTGACCTAGAGGTCTTCTGTTTTCTGTTACTATACACATGCCATACACACAAATACACGCAACAGGCAATGGCAGGATAACTTGTTAACTTGCAGGTAGAATAAAATCCCTAGCCCTTCACAGTTTTTGACTTCATATAGTGGAATTAAAATAAATAAATGGATTAATAATTTAACTTAATTATTAAATAAATAATTAAAATAATTAAATGCTGTTGATCTAGGATAGACAAAATATAAGATGTCTTGTTCATCAAAACCAGATGATAAAAGAATTTCATATAGCTTGACATACTTCTACAGATAGTGATTAAACTTTCTGGCCACTGTTCTCACCTACTCAACAAAATTTAGGGTCAGTAAACATGCCAATCCATTCTAGCACTCTTGCCTGGAGAATCCCATGGACAGAGATTCCTGAGAGGCTACAGCCCATCGGGTTGTAAAGAGTCAGATACAACTGAAGCAACTTAGCATGTAGCATGCACAAACTGTTGCCACAGCACAAATCTAAGTAGTTCAGCCCTGTGAAGGGACACAAACCCAAGAGGCTTTCTCATATCAGGGAAGTGGCAGGCATTGTTTAAAGTGTGAATTATAAGTTTTCACATGATATTAGGAATGGGAAATAAGATAGCTAGAGCTTCAGAGAAGTGGTCCTTTTAGAAGTCCAGTCTGGACTTGAATAACTGTATATAAAGATGCTGAATAGCCTCCTTAATTGATATTAAAGTCAATCATTCAATTAAAAAAAAACCTTCTAAGGCAGTTTAGTATGGAGTATAAATTGCAGGGAAGCATAGACAAGAAATTAAAAATTAAAGTGTTGAAAAAAGAGAAACTGCACAGAAATTAGAAATGTCTCAAATTTTTTTTTCCATTTCTTAGTAAGCAGAGATAAGGCAATAAAAATCACACTATATCATGGTTGTAGTTCTGCCTACAAGCTATATTTAAGTTAAATCTCTGTAAATCATATATCCATTCCACAGCGTGGGTTCAGTCATCCAAAATGAATCAATCTTTTTATCAAATCCTAAGAGAAAAGCACTCTTTCCACAAATAGTAAGAGAAAGTCCTGAAGCAGACTGACAAGCTCAACCATCTCAGTTAAGAGTTAGCAAATGGTAACCACTGCATAATAAAGCATATATCAATTTATGTTACAAGAACATGATAGCCAAAGAACTTATACACCATAGTTCTGGATCTACCACTAACCTGCTCTATGTAAAGCCACAGAATAACCTCCTGAACAAAAAGCTCCTTGACATCCAGTATCTCTTCCACTGCCCTAGTGACCTCACTCCTCTATTCTCAAGTCCCAAGACACAACCCCTACACACAGCATAAGGCAGAGCCAATTTACCCTCTGCTTCTCCTCTTTATCCCAAGTTTTCATAATCCACCTGAGAAACTTTTCCAAATTCAATTCTTGTCTCCTCCTATCTTTCAGAAAAAGGTACTGAGAAACTTCAACATCCGTATCTCTTCTAGGGAAAATGTCAACATGAGAAGGGTCTGTTCTACTTCTAGAGATATATCTATGAGGACAGATAATCCCCAACTCCCACCAGTCCCCAAGGACAACACTAGCCATAAGTAATAAGAGTGATTGGAAAGGGCACTTGAAAAAGAATTGCATTCTAAAATTGGCTCTGTTACTAGCCAACTTTGAACTTCATGCAAATCACTTGATTTCTCAGGGCCTCAGTTTGAGGCCTCAGTTGAGGGTGTTAAAGAACCCTGCCAGCTTTAAAAAGCTCCACCTATATAAATAAGAGGAGTGAGTAGTGACCTACATGAATAAAATGGAAGGACATCCCCAAAATCTCCCATAGCCCTAAATGATAATAGGAAATAAAACCTAATGCAAAGATATGTGCTATACCTGTCTTTGCTCTTTTCTATACCCATTGTCCATTTGACCCTGACAACCAGATAAACTAAGTGTATGTGTGCTCAGTCATGTCCAACTCTTTGCGGCCACATGGACTGTAGTCAGCCAGGGTCCTCTGTCCATGTGACTTTCCAGGCAAGAATACTGGTTCAGTTCCATTCAGTCACTCAGTCATGTCTGCCTCTTTGCAACCCCATGGGCTGCAGCACACCAGACCGCCCTGTCCATCACCAACTCCCAGAGCTTACTAAAACTCATGTCCATAGAGTTGGTGATACCATCCAATAATCTCATCCTGTCATCCCCATCTGCCTTCAGTCTTTCACAGCATCAGGGTCTTTTCCAATGAGTCAGTTCTTCACGTAAGGTGGCCAAAGCATTGGAGTCTCAGCTTCAGCATCAGTCCTTCCAATGAATATTCAGGACTGATTTCCTTTAGAATGAACTGGTTGGATCTCCTTGCAGTCCAAGGGACTCTCAAGAGTCTTCTCCAACACCACAATTCAAAAGCATCAGTTCTTCAGCACTCAGCTTTCTTTATAGTCCAACTCTCACATTCATCCATCACTACTGGAAAACCCATAGCTTTGACTAGACAGAACTTTGTTGGCAAAGTGATGTCTCCGCTTTTCAATATGCTGTTGAGGTTGGTCATAGCTTTTCTTCCAAGGAGCAAGTGTCTTTAATTTCATGGCTGTGATCACCATCTGCAGTGATTTTCGAGGCCCCCAAAATAAAGTCTCTGTTTCCATTGTTTCCCCATGTATTTCCCATGAAGTGATGGGACTAGATGCCATGATCTTGGTTTTTTTAATGTTGAGTTTTAAGCCAGCTTTTTCACACTCCTCTTTCACTTTCATCAAGAGGGTCTTTAGTTCTTCTTTGCTTTCTGCCATAAGGGTGCTGTCATCTGCATATCAGACATTAAAGCATCTGCCTGCAATGCAGTATACCTGGGTTCGATCCCTGGGTCGGGAAGATCCCCTGGAGAAGGAAATGGCAACCCACTCCAGTATTCTTGCCTGGCGAATCCCATGGATGGAGGACCCTGGTGGGCTACAGTCCACGGGGTTGCAAAGAGTTGGACACGACTGAGCGACTTCACTTTTACTTTCATTTTCATCTGCGTATCTGAGATTATTGATATTCTCCCAGCAATCTTGATTCCAGCTTGTGCTTCCTCAAGCCCAGCATTTCTCATGATATACTCTGCATTTAAGTTAAATAAGCAAGGTGACAATATACAGCCTTGACGTACTCCTTTCCCAATTTGGAACTAGTCTGTTGTTCCATGTCCAGTTCTAACTGTTGCTTCTTGACCTGCATACAGATGTCTCAGGAGGCAGGTCAGGTGGTCTGGTATTCCCATCTCTTTCAGAATTTTCCACAGTTTGTTGTGATTCCACAGTCAAAGGCTTTTGTGCAGTCAGTTAAGCAGAAGTAGATGTTTATCTGGACCTCTCTTGCTTTCTCAGTGATCCAGAGGATGTTGGCAATTTGATCTCTGGTTCCTCTGCCTTTTCTAAATCCAGCTTGAACATCTGGAAGTTCATGGTTCATGTACTATTGAAGCCTGGCTTGGAGAATTTTGAGCATTACTTTGCTAGCGTGTGAAATGAGTGCAATTGTGCAGTAGTTTGAGCATTCTTTGGCATTGCCTTTCTCTGGGATTGGAATGAAAACTGACTTTTTCCAGTCCTGTGGCACTGCTGAGTTTTCCAAATTTGCTGGCATATTGAGTGCAGCACTTTCATAGCATCATCTTTTAGGATTTGAAATAGATCAACTGGAATTCTATACCCTCCACTAGCTTTGTTCATAGTGATGCTTCGTAAGGCCCATTTGACTTCACATTCCAAGATGTCTGGCTCTAGGTGAGTGATCACACCATCGTGGTTATCTGGGTCATGAAGATTTTATTTGTACAGTTCTTCTGTATATTCTAGCCACTTCTTCTTAATCTCCTCTGCTTCTGTTAGGTCCATACCATTTCTGTCCTTAAATGTGCCCGTCTTTGCATGAAATGTTCCCTTTGTATCTCTAATTTTCCTGAAGAGATCTCTAGTCTTTTCCATTCTATTGTTTTCCTCTATTTCTTTGCATTGATCACTGAGGAAGGCTTTCTTTCCTTCTTTATTTCTTTTTTTTTTTCAAATAATTTATTTATTTTAATTGGAAGCTGATTACTTTACAATATTGTAGTGGTTTTTGCCATACATTGACATGAATCAGCCATGGGTGTACATGTGTCCCCCATCCTGAAACCCCCTCCCACTTCCCTCCCCATCCCATCCCTCAGGGTCATCCCAGTGCACCAACCCTGAGCACCCTGTCTCATGCATCAAACCTAGACTGGCAGTCTATTTCACATATGATAATATACATGTTTCAATGCTATTCTCTCAAATCATCCCACCCTCGCCTTCTGCCACAGAGTCCAAAAATCTGTTCTTTACATCTTTGTCTCTTTTGCTGTCTTGCATATAGGGTCATCATTACCATCTTTCTAAATGCCATATATATGTGTTAATATACTGTACTGGTGTTTTTCTTTCTGACTTACTTCACTCTATATAATAGGCTTCAGTTTCATCCACCTCATTAGAACTGATTCAAATGTGTTCTTTTTAACAGTTGAGCAATATTCCATTGTATATACATACCACAGCTTTTTTTATCCATTCATCTGATGAACATCTAGGCTGCTTCCATGTCCTGGCTATTGTAACAGTGCTGCAATCAACACTGGGGTACATGTGTCTCTTTCAATTCTCATTTTGAGGAAGACTTTATCTCTCCTTGCTCTTCTTTGGAACTCTGCATTCAAATGGGTATTTCTTTCCTTTTCTCCTTTGCCTTCAGCTTCTCTTCTTTTCTCAGCTATTTGTAAGGCCTCCTCAGACAACCATTTTGTCTTTTTGCATTTCTTTTTCTTGAGGATGGTCTTGATCACAACCTCCTGTACGATTTCATAAACCTCCACCCATAGTTCTTCAAGCACTCTGTCAATCAGATCTAATCCCTTGAATCTATTTCTCACTTCTACTGTATAATTGTAAGGGATTTGATTTAGGTCATACCTGAATGATCTAGTGGTTTTCTCTACTTTCTTCAATATAAGTCTATATTTGGCAATAAGGAGTTCATGGTCTAAGCTCCAGTCTTGTTTTTGCTGGCTGTATAGAATTTCTCCATCTTTGGCTGCAAACAAATAATAAATCTGATTTCGGTATTGACCATCTGGTGATGTCCATGTGTAGAGTCTTCTCTTCTGTTGTTGGAAGAAAGTGTTTGCTATGGCCAGTGTGTTCTCCTGGCAAAACTCTGTTAGCCTTTGACCTGTTAGCCTGGTTCATTTTGTACCTGAAGGCCAAATTTGCTTGTTAGTCCAGGTATCTCTTGACTTCCTACTTTTGCATTCCAGTCCCCTGTAATGAAAAGGACATCTTTTTTGGGTGTTAGTTCTACAAGGTCTTGTAGGTCTTCATAAAACTGTTCAACTTCAACTTCTTCAGCATTACTGGTTGGGGCATAGACTTGGATAACCGTGATACTGAATGGTTTGCCTTGGAAACAAACAGAGATCATTCTGTCATGTTTTAGATTGCATCCAAGTACTGCATTTCAGACTCTTTTGTTGACTATGATGGCTACTCCATTTCTTCTAAGGGATTCTTGCCCACAGTAGCAGATATAATGGTCATCTGAGTTAAATTCACCCATTCCAGTCTATTTTAGCTCGCTGGTTCTAAAATGTCAGTGTTCACTCTTGCCATCACCTGTTTGACCACTTCCAATTTGCCTTGATTCATGGACCTAACATTCCAGGGTCCTATGCTGTGTTGCTCTTTACAACATTGGACTTTACTTTCATCACCAGTCACATCCACAACTGGGTGTTGTTTTTGCTTTGGCTCTGTCTCTTCATTGTTTCTGGAGTTATTTCTCCACTCATCTCCGGTAGCATATTGGGCACCTACCAACCTGGGGAGTTTCTCTTTCAGTATTCTATCATTTTGCCTTTTCATACTGTTCATGGGGTTCTCAAGGCAAGAATACTGAAGTGGTTTGCCGTTCCCTTCTCCAGTGAACCATGTTTGTCAGAACTCTCCACCATGACTCCATCTGTCTTGGGTGGCCCTACACATGGCATGGCTCACAGCTTCATTGAGTTAGACAAGGCTGTGGTCCATGTGATCAGATTGGTTAGTTTTCTGTGACTGTGACTTCTTCTCTGATGGAGAAGAATAAGAGGCTTATGGAAGCTTCCTGATGGGAGAGACTGAGGGGGAAACTGGGTCTTGTTCTGATGGGCGGGGCAATGCTCAGTAAATCTTTAATACAATGTTCTGTTATGGGCTGTGTTCCCTCCCTGTAGTTTGACCTGAGACCAAACTGTGGTGGAGGTAATGAAGATAATGGTGACCTCGTTCAAAAGGTCTCATGCATGCACTGCTGCACTCAGTGCCCCCAACCCTGCAGCAGGCCACCACTGACCCACACCTCGGCCAGAGACTCCTGGACAAGTCTTGTGGGGTCACCGCTCCTTTCTCCTGGGTCCTGGTGTGCACAAGCTTTTGTTTGTGCCCTTCAAGGGTCTGTTTCCCCAGTCCTGGGTAAGTTCTGGTGGCTCTATGGTGGGGTTAATGGCAACCTCCTCCAAGAGGGCTTATGCCATACCCAGGTCTACTGCATCCAGAGCCCCTGACCCTGCAACAGTCCACTGCTGACCCGTACCTCTGCAGGAGACACTCAAACACAATTCTGGCTCGTCTCCATGGGGTCTCTGGGTCCTGGTAAGCACAAGGTTTGTTTGAGTCCATGATTAAAGGCCTTAGGGATGAAATGATCTCAACCTATTCTCAAACTTTAAATGGGTAAGAAGCCTGGATCACTGGTGGGGAGCCAGGCTGCAGTGTTATCTGGTAAAGAATACTGAAGTGGGTTCCATTTCCTTCTCCAGGAGAGCTTCCTGACCCAGGGATCAAACCCACATCTCTTGCATCTCCTGCATTGGCAGGCAGAGTCTTTATCACTAGCTCCCCCAGGGAAGCCTGAAAAGTTTATCTTTCTAGATAAACTAAAAGAGCCACTTTTTAGGCATATATTCTAGATGAGGAGACAGAAAAATTGCAAGACTAGTCAAAGGCAGAATGGGCACCAAAATTCAGTATATACTAACACCCAGCCTAGGGCATTTCATCTACCTTTCAGGGGCTCTAAGTTCTAGGAAGTTAAAACCCTCAAGTTCTAAGGAAGGGGGGAATTAGAAGACATAGCATTTTGCTTCAATATGCCTCAAAGGTTAACTTACTATTTATAGTTTTCTATATCACCAATATGGCAAATATACCCAGCTCCTAACCCATTCACATAGCAATAAGACACACTGGTTTTTATTGTGTTGGTGAAAAAGTTAATTTGGGTTTTTCTGTAAGATGTTAGGAAAAACTCAAACAACTTTTTTGGCCAACTCAACAGAATGGAAAAGGAGCAGATTTCCTTTGAGGCTTTCTGGGTGCTCTCTGGACAACCATTCTTCCAAACTCATTTGAAAAAAACTAGGAATCTACAAATTCTGGGCATTCCTATCATCTTTGGACCTCTGTAATTAATTTTTCAAATGATAAAAATATTATGCATCTCAAAATTTGGACATAAATAAAATGTATATAAAATATCTGGAAAATTAGTCAAACTCTACTTCCAACAACCATTGATATGATTCAGTGTTATTCATGCAGTGTTATTTCTGAATTTCCTTTTCTAGAATTCAAATCACCATTTTCAAGCTACCAGTTTCTATTTCACATGCTTTAAGCTGAAACCAGCACCTCTCTCCTTCCATTTCTCAATCTCCCTACTTAATTTTTGAGTCACAACTACTTGTTTTAAAGTATGAAAGAAATTTATTTTAACTCTGTGAACCCTCAAAAGAAGTTTGGTTTAAAAATAAAATACGTTATTACTATCTAATAGGGGGAAAGAGTGTTATTAACAATTTATAGGAATACAAAGTGAAAAGAAAGTGAAAGTGTTAGTCACTCAGCCCTGTCTGACTCTTTTCGACCCCATGGACTGTAGCCTCCAGGCTCCTCCATCCACGGAATTCTCCAGGCAAGAATACTGGAGTGAGTAGCCATTCCCTTCTTCAGGGGATCTTGCCAACCCAGGGATCAAACACAAGTCTCCTGCACTGCAGACAGATTCATGACTCTCTGAGCCACAGGGAAGCCCCAGGAATACAAAACACCCATTCAACTATGAATGTCTGAAATATTCTGTGTGTAGCAAAACTTTTTGACAAAGTAGAACAAGGACTCTAAAGAGGCATTGCATTTTCAAGTCTCTAATTACAAGATATGGTTACTTAATTATACATTATTGGTACCTGATTAAAAAGATCTGCACTAATTTTGTAATTGTGTTTAATTACACTAATTAAGCCAATAATCAACCCACAAAAAAATACAAAAACTTTTGTATGAAGAAAATCATTAGTAAACTGGATTATACACAGCAAGAAACAGCCTTTAGAAGCAAAGCTAGGGCTCCCCTGGTGGTTCAGTGGTTAAGAATCCACCTTGCAATTCAGGGGACACTGGTTTGATCCCTGATCCGTGAAGATCCCACATGCCATTGGACAAGTAGGCCCCTGTGCCGCAACTACTGAGCCTCTGCTCTAGAGCCCGTGAGCCACAACTACTGAAGCCCAAATGCCTGGAGCCTGTGCTCTGCAACAAGAGAAGCCACCACACTGAGAAGCCCATGCACCTCAATTGAACAGTAGCCCCTAGTCTCCCAAACTAGAGAAACCCCTGCACAGTCACAAAGACTCAGTGCAACCAATACGTGAAGTTGCTCAGTCATGTCCGAATCTTTGCTACCCCGTGGACCGTAGCCCACCAGGCTCCTCTGTCCATGGGATTTTCCAGGCAAGAATACTGGAGCTGGTTGCCATTTCCTTCTCCAGGGGATCTTCCCAACCCATGGATAAAATCCAGGTCTCCTGCATTGCAGGCAGATGCTTTAACCTCTGAGCCACCAATAAATAAATACTAAATAAATAAATAAAAGCAAAGCTATTTCTCACACTTGTCCCATCCACAGCCTTTCAATCTGTAACTGCTACCCCAAAATATGACTCTTCCAGTGTAGACTTAGTCATGAGTTGAGAGAAACAGTGACTTAAAACAAGGGAAAGAAACTTTAAGGTCTACTTCTACTCTGTCTTTACAATTAGGGGAAACAGCCCCTGCAAAGCTATCCAGTTTCTCTAAATGAAAAAACTAATGAATGGCATAAATGGACTCAGAACTCAGTCTTCTTAGAATCCAGTTTTCTAAGTTTCTGGCTGAATGTCCTTTCTCTTCACTAAGCCTTCATGCAAGAAGCCATAGATTCCTCAGGTCTGAATCTGAGGTCTCTGAGACCAGAGCAATTGAAGAATGTGAATCTGAACACATCATTTCCCAGCTACAGCTTTTCCTGTTTAACTCAGAGTTATCCATCTGAGACTGGATTGGACAACCCAAATAGCAAGACCTTAAAATAGTCAGGAATTTTCATTTCCTTCACATAGCATAAGTCCATGGAAAATAGATGAAAGCTCCACAAAACCTATGCAGACTCAGGCACTTCTAGCTTTCCGCTCTACCATTCTTCAGATATGAACCTTGTCCTCTTTCTCTCAGAATAGCTGTTGGATCTCCATCCATCAGGTCTGCATTCCAGGTAGCAGGAAGCAGTCAAAGGGAAAGAAAGAAGTGGTGGTGCTTATATTGGGGAGCTTTCCCAGAAGACTTCAGCCTACTTCTCATGAGCCATAACTTTGCCTATGGATACCACCAGCTGCAAACTAGGCTAGGAAATGAGATCCTTTAACTGAATACATGCCAATAAGCACTAACCAAGGTTCTATAGGAAGACAGCATAAATACTACCAGGAAGCCAGCAATCATATTCAGCCAGTATGTCCTTACAGGTGTTAAATATAAAGAAAGGAAATAAAGATAGCAAGATGTCAGTCTGGTATAATAGAAAGGATACTATGTTAGGAATCAGGGAAGCAGGCCTCCACTTCTTCCCCTAAAAAATAAGAGGCCTAGACAAAAACAGTGAAGTCTAAACTTTTTTAGCAATAGCATCTACTTTTCAAAAGTGCTCTTGTGTAGAAACCGTAACTATAAAGCAGGTCAGAGCAAAGGTCTTCTCTCTCGGTGAAGCCGGGTGAGGAAGCACAGAGGTGGCCTGTGGTAGACTCTGCTGTGTGCTCCCAAAACCCTCTTTAAAGAAGAGCTTGTTGGGTACTGGAGCTGAGGGCAACAGAGAGCCTTCAATTGCAGAGAGCCCCCTCAGCCAAGATCACACTCCTTTCCCTGAGTGGCCCACATTCAGTGATGGCCCAGCCATCTTGGCCCAACTCAGGATGACTATGATGGACCATTCTAGCTCCAGACTCCTGCTCAGTTGATTGGCACTGTTGTTGGGCCACATCACAGCTCGACAGCTCCCTCTGCCCACTCCTACTTGCCCACTCCTATGAAAAAGGAAAGTAGAGACCTTGGGACCAATTCCAAGGCTGCTCCTTAATTAACATCCTCCGCTTTAAACTCTGGGTTAGCTTTCTGGGAAACCCAACCACTACAAAGAGGTCAGCAGCCTGTCCTTCAGTCTCCCTCTCCACCCACTCACAACAGCTCCTGCCTGGGCTAAACCATAGGGCTTCCCTGGTGGCTCAGACTGTAAAGAATCTGCCCACAGTGCAGGAGACCCAGGTTCAATCCCTGGGTCAGGAAGATCCCCTGGAGAAGGGAATGGAAACCCATTCCAGTATTCTTGACTGGAGAATTCCATGGAAGAGGAGCCTGGCTGGCTGCAGTCTATGGGGTCATAAAGAGTCAGGCATGACTGAGGAACTAACACAGTCATACCATGCACATGCGTGCAAACACACACACACACACACACACACACACACACACACACACACAAAACCATAGCACTCCATGGAACCCAGCATGAAAACCATTTCGCTGATTCCTCCAAAAGTTCAAATGCAACATCTAACAGGGGAAAGACTGGAGCGCTGAAGAAGTGCAGGGAGAGCTAGACGCAGAGATGGCCAATTTGGGAGGGCTTCCTGGGAAAGGCGAATTAAAGCAAAGAAATGGGGAAGCAAGAAATATCAAGTTGTATCTGGGAGGCAAAACCACACATGGAAGGATGGTGATTCTAACTGGCCAGCATCTACAGTGTACTTGAGCGTATATGAGATAGTTTAACACACAATTGTCAACTTCTCAAATTAGGAAGAGTGGCCATTGACCATTTGTTTTTTATTTGACCACCCAGTGTTCAAAAACTTTCCTGTTGAGGGGAGTTCTCTTCTCTGGGACTTTTGGGAGACACTATAGCGACTGAAAAAGCAGACATTCTTTCTCCCTGCCTTCACCAGCTTGGATCTAACATAAGGTTCAGAGGAAGCAATCAGATGCACCTTCCTGGGCCTCAGAATCTGTAAGTAGTGACTCACTGACACAGAGGCAGTTAACAGTCACTCAGGGGTAGCAATGAGTGCTACCCTCAGGAGAAGGCAGTTAAAACAAGGGCTTCCTTACCAGAGTACTCCTGGTTGTGATCTTGGTTGGGATCTCTGCTTCATGGCCCTTCCCAGTTTCTGCCATTTTCCCCAATGATTCCAGGAGCTGCCTGCATCCTCTCATACATGTTTTCTGCATCCATCAGCCAAAGTCTGTGTCTATTGTTCTTAGCAGAGAACTCTAACATATACAGGTAAATTTTAAGTCCCCATTTTACAGATGAGGACAGTTAGACCCAGGAAGACACATTTTCACAAGGCCCCACAACCAGCATGAGGCAGACAGGGACTAACACTAATGTTTTATCCATGAAGCTCAGTTTTCAGAACTACCAGTAAGTAATATCAGACATGACTGAAGCAACTTAGCATGCATACACAATGTCTTATGAATAGTCTGTACAACTGACGCTTCTCTGATTTTTCTTCTAAAAACAAATTTTTTTGAATGTAGGTTCTGTTATCAGATTTAAACAACTAATATCCAACTCTATTAAAAATGGATATTGTCAGGCATCTATGTAATCTGACTTCTCTGTTAATTAGCAGCCTGTTTTCTCTCAGATACTTATCGAGTCTCTAGAGGGGGCTTCTCCAGGAAGGAGAGAGTTCTTGAGAAGCCTCTGCAATAATTACAGTGCATTGTGCATATTCATGGCCTGGCTTCCTTTTTTTGGAGTGGCTGATCAGAAGAGTGCAGTTGGAAATCTCTCCTCTGATCAGCCAGAGGAAGTCACTGTCTGGGATTCCTTGTCTCTGTGGTATGTCTTGGGCTGAGTATTGAAACTAGCCCTTCTAAGAAATAAGGTCCCCTGTTCCCATCCCCAGTCAAGAAGAAATGCAGTTCACAACTTAAGGTTGAGATGGTGCAGAGGGTTACCCCAGTGGCTGCTTTCCAGGTATTATTGAGCAGAAGGAGTCCCTTGGATCACAGAATCTCAAGGATAAGATGAATTTTAACAATCACCTTGAGAATCACAACTAACCTTTCCCAACCTGACTCCACCTCTACTAACAACCTGCCCAGCTAGCTCTGGGTAGTGCTAGAAATGCACCTGGTCCCACCTTGACAAAGCTCCAGCCACCAGAAAGTTCTTTCTTATTTTGATTCCAAATTTGTCTCCCCAGTTTTCATCCAACGGGCTCAAAACAATCATTATGTTTTTCACATGAATATTAACTCTCCTCCCATATTCCATGCCTCTTTGAATATTAGTGGAATCCTTCCCCCCATCTCTACCTAAAGACTTCCAGTCTGTCCTTAAAACTCAACTGGAGCCCTTCCAGAAACTGAGTGACCCTTCACCCTCAGCATCATTGCCAGGCTGTGCTCTCAGCGTTCCATGTACACACACTCTTCACAGTGCATATCGGGCCATAGCCCCGACTAGACTACCAGCTCCTCAAGGCATGGGTCTATTATTATAGGGATCCTCAGCACATAGAGATATGAATACATAAATGCCAAATAAATAACTTTTTAAAAAATGAATAATAAGGGTCACCCCTGGGACTTCTTTAGGCTTCTTCTTTCCCATGTATAGTGTTGAATTTTCTCACTGCCCCAGGCATCCTCTACCAGCAGCCAAGCGAGTCTCCCAGTTCCCAGCTACAAGGAGTTTGATCAGTCAAATGCCCCAGCTGCTGCATTAGAAATCCACCCCCATGTTTCTACTAAGGCCACACTCCCCCAGGCTGCTCCCCAAAACACAGGATGCTCAGATGTCTGACTTGGGCTGGAGGACTCCCTGAGGCCCTTGCCAATCTTTCCTTAGCCTGCACGACAGTCTGGAATGCTTCCACACAACCTTTCTCCCCTCTCTCCTGAAACTGGGGTAAGACTTGTATTGTGGTTTGATGGCTTGCCCAGCCTTCCCTGGCTTTCTCCCTATGAAGCTCCTCAGGAATTTCCCTTCATAAAATTGTTATATGTTTAACCTGATGTTGGCAACTAGTTCTCGGAGGTCGCAGATTAATACATTCATACAGTTCTACATATGCATCTCTCACCGATACCTAATAGCTCTGTAGTCAGGACGGCACCAAACAATCATCTCCTTCTTCATTCTAGGAAGTATGCTTCCATTAATACCACCTAAATGGCATTCCCTTTCTTAGCAGTCACTTCACACTGTTGAGTCATATTGAGTGTAGCATACAGCAAACCTACTTTTGAATAAGACTAGTCTTAAGATTAAAATGCCGAGTGGCAATGTATCATGTATGATATCATAAGTGAAACGAATCGCCAGTCTAGGTTTGATGCAGGATGCAGGATGCTTGGGACTGATGCACGGGGATAATCCAGAGAGAAGGTGTGGGGCTGTTCAACATTTTGTGACTCCATGGACTGTTACCCACCAGGCTTCTTGGTCCATGGGACTTTCCAGGCAAGAATACTAGAGTGGGTTGCCATTTTCTCCCTCAGGGGATCTTCCCAGCTCAGGCATCGAACCCACATCTCCTGCATTGTCAGGTGGGTTCTTTACCACTAGCACCACCTGGAAAGACCCAGATGTTTGCAAATCAAGTTAAAATTTCTATGATGGGGAGGGGGGAGGTGGGGGTCGGGATTGGGAGTTCATGTACACTCGTGGCTGATTCATGTCAATGTATAGCAAAACCAATACAGTATTGTAAAGCAAAACAAAATAAAAAATAAAAATCAATTTAAAAAAAAAAGACTAAAATGCCCTTTCTCACCCTCATTACCAGCCCGTCCCTATCTTGATTAAGGTCCATACAAACTTCACTTCCTGTGAGAAATTTTCCTGATGTTCCTGCTTCCTTCTCTCCTTCCTCGCTCTTCTTCTTTCTTCCCTCTCTCCCTCCCTTCCTTCCTTAATATTCAGGACATACCACTAATTGTCTCTGCTCAAGGCAAAGACATAAGGAGCCATGTTTTGTCCCACAAGTGCCTTCCCCACCCTCCCTGGCCACAGCGTATGGGGCCAGAAGTGAACTCTGGAGCCCAAAACAACCAAACAGCAGGCTGGTCAGCAGCAGAATACTTTCTGTCTCTACAGTTTAAACTAAGAAACATGGAAAAGACTGTTCCATCACTAGTAGGAGCCAAAACTAAAAAAAAAAAAAAAAAAGCCTTAATGTAGAGCGGGGCCAGAGCGTGCTAAAGCCATGCACAAACCACACAGTGAAGAGAAAGAAGAACCTATGAGTAAGAAATGGAGGACCAAGGGACGAAGATGCGGTAGAACAGGCACCCAGAGGGAGGCGAATGCAGCCCACAGTGGGCAGGAACCTGGTACCCAACGCCGGGCTGCTTTCCATTCCAGATGAGGCCCAGGTACCTGTGGCCTTATCCTCTTTCTTCTTCCCTGGTGCTCTGCTCCTTGTAGCCAAAAGAATCTTCATTAGTCACATGCACTTACACAGACACCTCCCCCTACACACTCACATTCCTACAGAACTAATATCTTGTTCTGCCATCTATGTGCTCATATTATTCATGCATATGTAAATGCATTGAAACACACATGACTGGAAAGACATGTATAAGGAGCCACTTCCCGTCCCAGTAATATTATTTTATCAGCTTGAATGCCTGGATGAATCTGATCTTAACACATAGCCCACTGCAATAACATCTTCTTGATAAAGCACATAAGGTACAGAAGCCTTTTTTTAAAATGTGAAATTTTAAGAATTAATGAGTTTACATGCAACTTAAGATGTGTGCTGTTTATGGAATACATGTTATATTTCAATAAATAATTTTTTTTAAAGAAAAAGAGTTCAGAGATGTAAAAATATCAAAAATAGTATCTTAGAAATAAGCCTCTTAGAAATATCAAAATAACATCTTATATTTGTCTCTCATTTCCAACTTTCCTAGGTGATTTCACATTCATTGTGCTAACAAGTTTTGAATTTGATTGAGTCACCAATGTGAACCCTGTTTGTAGAACAGAAAAATGGTGACTCTTAGTAAATGCTAAATTGCAGACATTTGTGAGCTGTCTAAGGGGTCTGTGCAGAACCACCTCTCACCGAGTTTCACGGCTTCATGTTTCCAGCTGTAAGTACCCCCGCTGATACTGGACATCTCAGATGAGCAGTGACAATTTTGGCGGCACCACAGGAAGTTCCTACCTTCTGCCATCACCACGGGAACCACTGGTCTCTCAGGAGTTATAATTCTGCAAAATGTGCTTTGATGTGATTGGCTATTTGTGGAAGTACAGGTAAATAGGGTCATGCATACATTGAGTTCCCCTGATGAAAGATTCCTAGTCATCACATAATTTTGAAAAATAAGAAAAAAAAATCATTGTCAGGAAGAGGAGAAAAGACTCAATATTATGCTGGGTTGTCTTTTTAAAACTTTATAACAATAATGTTGATTTTGAAGTGGGTTTCTGAAAGGTGGACATTGATATAAATACCATGATGTATTTTCCTATCATGGCTTTGTATAAAAATCAAGCCTAAAATAATAGTACTATTCAGACTTGGATAGGTGTATATTTCCCACAGAATTTCCCCACCCATTTTCCTTTGGCTCACTCAAAGAATTTGAAGGCAAGACAAGTACCATCCCTAGCTCACAGACGAGAAAACCAAAGATTAAGAGAGTTAGCGTCTTGTCCAGAGTTGCTCAGCTGATTGACAGACAGGAATAAGATCCCAGATATTAGGACTCCTATTGAATGAGTATGCAGTGCTGGCCACCTCCAACCACATCATAAATGATCTCCAAACCTAACAACAGAGAACTCAAAAATAAAATCATACAAAACTCAGCCTGAGGCAAGCTAGGATCAGCTCGACCAGCCAGAAGCACCACCACGTCCAGTTGCAGCAGCAACATAGCCCTCCACTGAAAGAGCTCTGACCTTCCAGAATCATCCTCAGCAAGCATCCCATGGAAAGACACTAGATGCTATCCTCCACACACTCAGAGATTAAGCCTCCTCAAACATTTCTTCTGCTCCACACACAAGAAAAGAAATAGTTAAACTCTGAGGCCTTGCAGAGAAATTATCTTATTACTTGGGAAACATTTGTGATTCACATCCTCATTAGATAAAAACATTGCATAGGCTTTTAGAATTTGCAGGGGGAAACATCAGATTGCAACAATAACAACAGAGGAACATTATCATTTCTGTTTGTTCACTGGGTCCATAGTCAGGAGCAGCAGCAGCTCCCAGCAATTTGTAGAAATGGGTTTTAATTCCTGAATGGCAATCCTGCCACTTAGAGTCAGATAAATGAACTTCATGTATACACACAGATAAGCACAGGGCTGTGAACTATATGCCTATACATGTATGTGTCTGGTAAACTGAAATTACAGCTTTGTGTTACATTAGTTTTATCTCCTGGCTAACGCCCAAGATGTAGTTAGAAAGTCAACAGCAAGTTCAAGTTCAGTCAACAGTTATCAGTGGTGTGTGGACATTCTTCAGAACAGATTGTCTTCATTCCACTTCAGATAAGGGTAAATAAAACCCAGTTCTAGATTTTATGTAGTCATCAAAGGCAACATTTGTCAAGTGGGATCCATAGACCCCTGTTTTAGAAGCAGCCTGTGTGGCTGTTAAAATTTCAGGTAACTGGGCCCCCAGCCCAGACAAACTGAATCGGAATCACTGGGGATGAGTCCCAGGAAACTGCAATATTAACAGGCACCCAGGGAATGCTTATGCATCTAAGGAAGAGAGAGAAGAGGCTAAAACAAGGGAAAAGGCTGAATCTGCCTGCTGGGAGCAAGACCAAGAGAGAGATCCCCATCATTTCCCCAGAACACCTCCCCCAGCTGCCTTCAACAGCTTTGCTTCTGCCAGTTCAAGGTTAGCCCTGCCAAGGCCCATGCCCATAAAAGCCAGACTTTTTGATCCTATGTAAGCCCCTCCCCCACCATCAGTGGGGTCCAGGTATGGTCTGGGCTCCCCCACTGCTGGCCTCTAACTTGGAGGTGATCATTTTTAGTCCCTACACACCTACATGAACATCAGGCTGCCACCATCCCCACCTGCACTCTGGGGTGGCCTATGAAGGTTCCCTTTCAGCCCCAGCTTTCCCACAGGGAAGCCCTTGACCTTCTGCCCTAACCCCCGCCAGCCTCTCCGCTGCCTGGCCTCCACATTGGACTTCCTGTCCATCATCCTTTCTCAGGTGCGTGAGAGATCCTGGGAGAGACATCAGAAGCTGTGTGGGGGTAACATCATCAGGCAGATTCGATGACCATTATGTGGTCAGATTTTACAAAGAAAGACCTTTCCCTCTGCAGGTGAGAGTAACCTGCAGGCTGAGTCACTCTTGGCTTTAACTAGTTGGGGGTGTGTCAGACTGGCTCTTAAACTGGAAATCTGGACCGTCAGGGGACCTACAAGGTGTTGAGGTGGCTGGGTTCCCTGTTGGAGGAAGGCGTTGCTGTCACCTCCTAGTGAAGAGAAACAAGGGTCTGGGAATGAGGAGTTCAGGCCTGCAAAGCTGTGCCAACCCTCTCCTCCCTTACTGTTCCCCAGCCCCCTGTACCCATACCCACCCCCTAACATGCACTCCTAGAGTATAGATTATCAGGAAAAAGCACAGGACAGGGCCTGAATGACTTGTGCATAAAGGACTTTGGGGCAGAATCATAAATATGAAGTATGTAAACAATTTCTACTTGCTCTTTAATATTTAGCAGTGCTTGAAAATGTCAGCTGCTTTAGCAGAGAAGAGAAACAAGAGACAGGATTTTTAGTCTCTTGGGAAAGATGGCTTCTCATAGAACATCCACTTAGGTCATATCTAAGTCAGACTTCAGAGAGGAGTAATGAGTATATCCATGCTTGGTATAAGTAATTAAAGTCAGGGGATGGAGAGGAGAGTACACTCCTGAGGCTGGCAGGGTGGTGCCAGCAATAATAATTTTATAAGAACCTAAAAGGAAGGGTGAAACATACCAGGTGGGATTTGAGCTTTTTGATTCAAAGGCTTCTCCATCACCTCAGAAAACGAGGTTTTTTTCCCTGCTTAATAAAAGAGAACGCGGAAAGAGGCAGCAATGAGGGGAGATGTATGTGCCAGGATAAGTCCACCAGTTTTATTAAGTAAAAGAAGACAATCCCCTTATTCTCTGATTCAAAGAGAGACAGAGATAGTTACTGAGGTGTCAGGTATTTTTCCAAACCTTTGCATACATCATCTCTTGTAATATACACAAAAACTCTGGGAAATAGGCACTATATTGACTCAGACAAGAATACGGAGCCTCGCTGAAATTTTAGCAAAAGTAAGCCTGAGGTCAAACATCTAGTAGATAGCAAAAACCAAAATTCAACCACAGTTCTGCTTGTTTCCCAAATGTGTTCACCTTCAGCATTGTTATATGGCTTCTATCAGGCATATATTTAACCCAGAGAATCAACCAGAATCACTGATCACAGGCATTAGACTACCTGGACTCTGACCCCAACCAGACTAGATAGGCAATGGGAAGAATGCCTGGAATCCCCTGGCCTGTGGTGCTAACTCTCACTGCCTTGGTCAGTTTTCCTGGCCCCACCCTGTGCTTATTGGCCCTTGATGCTAATTCTCTTACCTCCCCCACTGAACATCTCATCACATTCAGAAACCAGGAATAGGCAGTTTAGGACACCTAAGATGGTTTCACCCATAGCAGAGTTTGAAATTCCTTCATAAACTTAAACCTATGTATATGACCACATTCTCCAACTTTGCTAAACCTATAGAAAGTCTGCTATTAAAAGCTTAAGCACTGGGTTGGTTGACTTTGTTTTTTAAAAGAGGGCCACTATGGGCAGCCGCATTTTCTCTGGCAGCATGCCTTCCTAGAGAGTCAGTCGAGACCATGTGGAAGTAAAAAGCAGAGATGCACTTGACTAAGCTGACCTGCTGACAGGATGCTCCAAGTGAAGCACTCATCGACCACAGAATCTACAATATAACTCACCTTTCCTTCCTTCAAACCTAGACAGTGATTTCTTGCCTTAGCAGAAAAAGGTATGTTTGAGCATGCCACCTGGCTGCATATCTGCAAGAACCATCCAGATACCCACTAAT
Organism: Aepyceros melampus; assembly: GCA_006408695.1. Classification (NCBI taxonomy): domain Eukaryota; kingdom Metazoa; phylum Chordata; class Mammalia; order Artiodactyla; family Bovidae; genus Aepyceros; species Aepyceros melampus. The sequence goes on along the minus strand of SJXQ01010032.1, from coordinate 182,028 downwards.
ACATGTGCTTAGCAATCAACACCTTCACTATGTGGCTCTGGAACATACAGCTCACCCGAGGCTCCGAACAACAGAGGCTCTCTGTGCCCTCTTTGTCATGACTTGTGCTCCCTCCCACATGCAGGTGAGATGGCTTCTCAGCTGTCAGCTGGAAAGATCACATTCTACTCTGGTTGAGTCAGAGTCCAGGTAGTCTGATCTACAGGTCCAGAGGTGGCTTCACTGGGCAGTAGTGACTCTGGTTGATTGTCCAGGTTAAGTGTGTGCCTGATAGAAGCCATATAACAGTGCTGAAGGTGAACACATTTGGGAAACATACAGAGCTATGGTTGAATTTTGATCTTGCCACTTACTAAATGTTTGACCTTAGGCTTACTTTTGCTGACATTTCAGTGAGGCTCAATATTTTTGTCTGTGAGTCAATATGATAACACCTATTTCCCAGAGTTTTTGTGCTTATTATAAGAGATGATGAATGCAAAGGTTTGGAAAAAGTGGTAGCTTTGGAAATGAATACAGAGGGAAAGGCAGGGGGTATACTCACAGTGCTCCAGAGTGCACTATCTTGGATATATCACTACTCACGAGACTGCCTCTCCCAGCTGCCCCTCCAGCTTAAGCTGCTCAACTGCAGCCTCTGCACTGGAGAAGTGGTGCTAAAGCTGACTTTGCTCAGAGGCAACCCCTGACTGCATTAGAGCCCATAGGGCAGCGCACTCACATTCATTTTAGTGGCCTGTGGCAGGGCTTGACACAAAATTCCGCCCAACCAGGGAGAGGAGTCAATAGCTGGTTCGGAAAAACTTTCTCATGAATCTGAAACACACAGAGAGAATTGGTAATTGTAGTAGAGAGGAGTATATTCCAGGAAATATGTGGGTCTCATGGATAAGAAGACACCAGAGTCCATGAACTATGGTTTTGAGCAACTTGGAGCCTCCCTGGAGCATCCCAGTCTTGGAATACATCCCCATCTCCATGAGGCTGGAGATACACACTTAGTGTAACTGCTCTAATTGTATAGAGATTCACATTTCCCTTATTCTCCCATGTGTCCTTACATTGCACATCCCCCTTACTAGAGGTAAACCATGGGACTCTGGAGAAAGCTGTACACCATGACTTTCCATTGGAAGACTCACTAAGCTCAATAGTGTACTAAAGACTCTGATATCAAAGTCTGGCAGAGAAAAAATAAACATCTTTACCTTTAACTCAACATTCCCTGAAGAAATTTTTTCATACACACCCCCCCACACTTTCTTCCTCAGAATAATTATTAGTATCTTGGGAAACCAATCGAATCCTCCCTAAAATAATAAGCAGATGATACCAACCTGTCCCTTGAAGGTAGCCACATTGATTCTAATGAAAGCTTCCAGGGACAGGTGGGAATGAAAAGTGTTCTCTGGACTGGAGAGATCTGGATGGCCCAAACATGGCTCAGAAAGGAAGGAAAAGAGGCAAGAATGCAAAGATGAGCATCACCAAAGGGCAGGAAGAGGGGAGAGACAGGATCAACATCAGGGACAAGTTGACTAAAAGAAGGTGGATCCAAGCCTTGCCATTAATGCTGCCATTATGTCTGCAATTTATCAAACAATAGCCTTTAATACATCTATGACAGCCCTTGATTTGTTTTAGTCTGTATTCATATCCCTGTTATTGTTTTAAATTCGCTGGGGATAATTTTAAACTAATCCTCTAATCATTTTTTCCAAGAGCCCTCATCAATAAAACTGAAAGGATGATTAAAATAACCCTCTGTGTAGAACAAACTAAGTCAAAATTACTGTGGGGAGTAAATTACTGAAACAGAGATATAATGTCAATGCCATTGTTTATAAAGACGTGCTGCCAAATGCTATCTCAATTCAAAAGGATGTTTGGGTCATAACCTGGTTTTTGCCAGAGTATCCAGGGAGAAAAAAAAAGATATATGAAGCCTGGATTTTGATCTCCACTGGGCCCACGTCTGTCTTAGGAAAGATACGGGTGGATGAATTAATGGAGGTCCTATGCAGGTAAGGGAAGCCCTGCTGCTGCTGCTGCTGCTAAGTCACTTCAGTCGTGTCCGACTCTGTGAGACCCCAGAGACGCCAGCCCACCAGGCTCCCCGTCCCTGGGATTCTCCAGGCAAGAATACTGGAGTGGGTTGCCATTTCCTTCTCCAGTGCAGGAAAGTGAAAAGTGAAAGTGAAGTCACTCAGTTGTGTTTGACTTCTAGCGACCCCATGGACTGCAGCCCACCAGGCTCCTCCGTCCATGGGATTTTCTAGGCAAGAGTACTGGAGTGGGGTGCCATTGCCTTCTCCAAGGGAAGCCCTAGTTCTCCACCAAGCCCAACTTTGTTCCAGAAACCCAGTCACTCTCCCAGCTCATCTCAGCCTCTGTTCCTGTGATCCCCTTTCACAAACACTGAACCCCTAAAGAAGAGGCTAATTTTGAGACATGAGCCTGGCAGAGTGATTGTAGGCATCCACAGCCTCGATCAGTGGACAGAGACTGTACTCAGGCCAGAAAGGGCTTCCCACCTGGGCACTGTGTACAGTTTCTCCACCATAGGCTCCTGCACTCCACACAGAACAGCTGGTGCTTAGCAGCCAATCAGGCAACCTCTGTCTCAGAGGTATAGTCAGCGAGCAGCATAGGGAATAAACACCAGGAAAGACCTTAGAAACCATTTACTTCATTCCCCTAAACTTGCTGAATGGGAAACCGGAGCCCAGAGGTGATAAGTATTTGGAAGGCCCTGGTTACACCAGAACAAAAGAGGAAGTCTCACAATGTGTTTTTCAATGAGAGAAACTTATTTTCAAACATACACATTATGCAGTGCATATGTAACATCTGATCAAAAGGAGGCCTTGACAAAATCCCAGAAGAAAAGAAGAAAGCCATAATGGCTTATTTGAAATGAAGTTGGACTATTTTAAAATCATGAACCAATCCAATCACAGGAGAATATGAGCATATAATTAATTTTTTCTGGCCATCTGGTTTACAAAAACATTTAAAAATAATAAATCCTGAAATAAATAAGAAAGAATTAACTCTAAAGCAATGTCCAAAAGTTCTGAAAGAATATAGCCATGGAGTCAGCTGGTTCTAACCCCAGCTCTGCCATTTACCAGAAATGTGACACTGGGAATGTTAATCTCTGAGTCTATTTCTTCATCTTCACTGTGGAAATGGAAGCCATGAGATTGTTGATGGGATTAAAGGACAAAGTAAGCAAAATACCTGCTCCACTGTAGGTGCTCATGTTGGGCTCTCCCCGCTGATGGGTCCCTAGACACCAGTACGCGAGACCTTCATTCCCAAACTTGGAGAGGCAGTGTAACGTCCTGACCAGAAGTTCTTCATTCTGACTGCAGTTGGACTCATTTGGGAAGTTTTGAAAAATCTACATCCCTAGATCCCACTCCAAGTGAACAAAACTAGAGTCTTTAGAGGTGGGCCCCAGGCAGAAGTATTTGCTGTAGCTCCCCAGATTATTCCAGTGTGCAGCCAGGGATGACAATCACTGCCAAGAGTCCTATTGCTGCACAGTAAAGACTTTGCCCAGAGGAGGCAATGGCACCCCACTCCAGTACTCTTGCCTGGAAAATCCCATGGATGGAGGAGCCTGCTGGGCTGCAGTGCATGGGGTCGCTAAGGGTCGGACACGACTGAAGTGACTTAGCAGCAGCAGCAGCAAAGACTTTGCCAGAGAAGCTACATTACTGGAACTTAGCAGAACCCTGCAGGTAAAACAGTGGCTTGACTTTACAAAAACTAATTGCTGATGCCAAAGAGCAATCCTTCTGACCACATTCACACACTCAGAGCTGATACATGTATGCTGAGCACTGTCATCATCTCATTTATGCTCAGCACAACCCTAGACGTGATTGCTCATATCAAGCACACGAAGAAATGAATACTTACAGAGGTTATTTAAATTACCCAAGCGCCAGTAAATCCTAAGTAGAAATGAAACTTGAACTCAGGTCAGCGATGCCAACACCTTTGAAGGCACTGACCACATCTTCCTAATCTTTCACTGAACACTGCTCCATGATGCCAGCCATTGACTGACCCAATCAGCCTTCACACTGACTGATAGAAACTGTGGGTCCGAATAGAATCTGAGTTGCACAAAGTGACCAGGTCACTATAACCATTCCCACCACGGGGAAAACAACCCAAAGAATAATCTTGCTTATGTTATCAGTCAAGGTCCTAGCAGGAAACAGTTCTACTCAGATGCTTCAAATAAAGATAAAGAAAAGACTGCTCTCAGAGGAATTGGAAGGGCCAGAGAACTGACTAGGAGTATTGAGGTCCCAGAAATTAACAACAGGAGGAGGAAGCCATTCCCACCTCGAGGCCTGAAGGGATGAAGGAAAAAGTAGTGTGACTGTAGTCTGGTGAAGAAGGGACCAGGTTTTCCAGGTGGCGTACTGGGAAAGAACCCACCTGTCAATGCAAGAGACGTAAGAGCTGTGGGTTTGATCCTTGGGTTGGGAAGATCCCCTGGAGGAGGGCATGGCAACCCACTTCAGTATTCTTTCCTGGAGAATCCCATGGACAAAGGAGCCTGGAAGACTACAGTCCATAGGGTAACAATGAGTTGGACATCACTGAAGTGACTTAGCACACACTCACAAAGAAGGGACCACCAGGAGACCTGTGGTCACCCCTGGCGCAGCCACGTCCAGACCCTTGATGCCTAGCAGAGAGAGAACTGGTAAGAAAGCTCCAACTTTCTCTCCCACACTCCCAGCTCCTGCTGGTGCCTCCCTCTACCCAGACCCAACCAGATGCCCACCAGCAAGTGATCCTGGAGCAGGCAGCCCATACAGGTCAGCCATCTGGGGCACAGAATAGAGCAGGGAAGGGAGTGACGAGGTCTGGACTAGGGGCATAGAAAGTTGAGAATAATCCAATGAAGAGAAAAATGTGATCTTACTGGGATGGATAGACACAGTGTAAATGAATTCTTCACTTTTCCAAAAGGATTTCTTCAATCTTCAATACCTTTCCTAATAACAACAGTGGTTTAAGGTGTTCACTGTGGGCCTGGCACTGTTCTAGGTGGTATACAGAGATAGCAGGTATGAATCTCAGCTCAGATTCAAGGGTGTAAGAAATATTGCACCTTGGAGATAGCCAAGAACAGGGGAGTCTGGCATGCTGCAGGCCAACGGGTCATGAAGAGTCAGAAATGACTTAGCAACTGAACAACAGCAACAATTTATTTTTTTATTTTGAGCTCTTATCCTACCAGGATGATAGGAAACTTAACCTCAGTCATCACTGGGGCTTTGCAAACCCAAAATGCCACAACATTAATACTAGGTGACAAGGTACCATGGTACACAGTCCAAGGGCCTTCTAGCCTGAATCACTCTGCACACATGTTCCCTCAGGAATATCCCCTAATCCAGCTGGCATGGCCTTTCAGATCCAGTGGCTCCTTGGAGACACATCAGCTGGGGCCCGAGACCCTCTGCTGAGACACAGAAGCCCAACAAATCTCACACGCATGTGGCCACTATTTTCTGGGATCCTTCTAGGAAGTAGGACCTGGGTCCCCACTGCCCAAAGACATGCAGAGCCTCTCAATAAATCTGGAGAATCTCTTTTTAATCAGAGGAAAGCCTTCCTTCCTGTTACTTTTTCTAACAACTTTGTTTCTTCCACAGTGCCTGTTCTCCCTTCCAATTCCTCTGGAGCCTATATATTCTCTGATAAGCTTCCATTTGTAAAATCAAAAGCTGGTGTGTCTCTGAAGGCTACTTCTCCTTCCTTTCTGATCACTTAGCTCCTCTTAGACACTGCCTGTGCTTCAGTGGGTGGTAGACAGGGAGGTAGAAAGCGAAATCTTGGCAGGAAAAGACATAAATCAACAGCTCAAAATATGATCCAGCTGTACATATATTTCTTTAACTTTAAGACAACATATACTTCAATTCTTAGCAATGGGGCTCAGAGCAGTTCAGTTCTTTGCCCAAGCCTGCACAGGACACAATGCTGCTGTTAGTCCTCATCCACTTGCCTCAAAAACCTACCCTTGTAACTAGTCCAGAGATGTTAAATAGATTTTCCCTTGTGGGAATATTCTGGCTGGCTGGGATGGTTCCCTGGAAGCTGTGTTGGGAAGGATTCTATCCTTAACTAGCTCACTGGGAAACAGTGCCATGATTGATTGCCAATGACTCCGTGAGCGCAGGAGGCATGCATATTTTGCATCCATCTACTAGAAATAAGCCATTATAATGAAATAAAACTTTTTAAATGGTTTGAATTTGTAAAAATTAATTCTGTATGAAATGACAGGAGCACATCTATCTTGTACAATTTATCAACAGGGCCGTAAAGAGACTCCTTTGAGAGGATCTCCCAAGAATCAAGGCTGCTTCTAATCTTTATTTTAATTTTATGTTCCTTTTATTCCCAAAGTAGAAGACAGTCATTGTTTCTGTCTGATGTACCCTCCATGAAGGACAACTCTAGAAATTAACTTGTGGAAGCTGCTATCTCTCTTCCTCTTTGCTTCCTTTTCCCCAACCCATCACCTACCCTAAGGAAAGGAGGTCAACAAAGCATGGATTATTTCATTAAATTTTTTTTTTTTACATTCTCCTTTCAGCAACTCATAAATTTCTTTCCTTTGAGCACTGTAAGTTCATTGTTTTTTGTTGATTTATGTGAAACTGGGGATCTTTATCAGTTTAATTTAAAAAAATACACTGCTCTATATGCTTGTCAACTTAATTTTCAGGATTTGTCTTATTTTATGTTGTGAACTTTGGGGACAATTTGTTCTGTTTTTGCTTGTTGGCTTCCAAGAGCAATATGGGCACATTTTCCCCTGTTTCACAGCCTGAGCCATCATGTTTACACTCACTTTCCTTTGAAGAAAAGGTTAACTGTTTTTAGCTTTATTATAGGAAGCAGACTGAGCCTATATAGACAAGTTCAAACAATATTCAACACAGAGTCAAATAATCTGACTCCAGTGCTGGCTCCCCCAATTTTCTGGATTGCCTTAGACAGTCTTCAGTCTTCTCTTTTCTGTGAAATGGGTACAACTGAACTTCACAGGATAGGTGTGAAGCCCATGTTTACTTCTGAGTTTATGGATCCTACATTCATGTTCTTTGGTTGCAAACAACAGATTATTACTGTGGTTAATGTAAACAGAAAATTGGAAAGAGTCTGAGATCACTTACAAAATTTCAGAAAGAACTGAACTTTCAGGCGTCGGGAAGACACAAACCAAAGAAATGTTGGAAATCCTAAGCATAAAACTTACAGACTTTCACTCAAGGGTATTACCATGAGGTGATTCTTCACTGACAACCTTCCGTCCTCCTGTACCTGGGCTCAAGTTTAGCAGTTCTAGGAGAAAGCAACCTAGATATCCACTGACAGATGAGTGGAGAAAGAAGTTGTGGTACATATATATACGATGGGATGTTATTCAGCCATAAAAAGGAAGGCATTTGAGTCAGTTCTAAGGAAGTGGATGAACCAAGAGCCTATTATACACAGTAAAGTATGTCAGAAAGAGAAAAGCAAATATTGTAAATTAACACATATATATGATCTAGAAAGATGGTACTGATGAACCTATTTGCAGGGCAGCAATAGAGATGCAGACATAGAAAACAGACTTGTAGACACAGTGCAGGAAGGAGAGGGTGGGATGAATAGAGACAGTAGCATTGAAACATATACATTACCATGTGTCAAATAGATAGGCCCAGTAGGAATTTACTGTATGATGCAGGGAGCTCAAACCCTGGGCTCTGTGACAAACTAGAGGGGTGGGGTGGGGTGGGAGGCAAGAGAGAGATTTAAGAGGGAAGGCATATATGTATGCCTATGGCTGATTTATGTTGATGTATGTTAGAAATCAACACAATGTTGTAGATCAATTATCCTTCAATTAAAAATAAATTAAGAAAAAGAAATTCCAGGAGAGAGATGCAATTGACCCAACTTATTCCTGGAACCAGGATGTGAGATACTGTTTTGAGGCCCAGCCTAGAACCGTGTCAGGGATACAGCAACTGTCAGCAGAAGAGATGGGAAGGAGGATTCAGATAACACAACAGGCAGGTGAAATAAACTGCTACCTTGGTCCACAGCTTGGTAGCTTCCTGGGACGCAAATACACACATGCACACACATTTCTCTAGGTTCAGAGCTCCTGGAAAGTTTCATAATGACTGTAGCTCTTAGTCTACACTTCTAGATTAAATGATCAACAATCCCAAATAACCTGAGGAAAAGAGAAAATAAAAGAATATCTTCATATACACATACAGTGCAGTAAGCAAGAAGATGCAAATAGAAGCTGTAAGTTTACCTCCCCAGCTGACCAGCAAACTACAGTCATCACCACCTCTAATATCTGTTTCATGTTTCTCTGATCTTTGACCAGAACTTCTGAGAGAACCAGCTGAAGTTCTGCCATGACAGGAGAAGTGACTCTTCTAAGGGATCTTGGCCCTTGATGGTTTCTCCAATAGAGTAACCAAGCAACTATATGTTGAATTTGACCACATGACACAGCACAATAAGGGCTTCCTTAGATTGCATTCATTTTCTTTTGGTAGTAGGCACCTGACTTCTTGATAATCAAGATGAATCACTCCAGTCAATTCCATCACCACTTTTCCCCTTCTCAAATGGTATGAGGAGCCTAACATGGCCTGTCTCAACTTCTAATTTGGTGGACCCATTCCTGCCCCAATGAAAGAATCTTGCATTTGATTACCAAGACCAGCAGAAGCCAGATTCCCAGGAACAAGGACCAAAACTCAAAGTAGGTTATTACATACAATCATTAGATCCTCCCTGCTCACTGGGTGAATGATTATGAAAGATGAGAGAGAACTAGGCAGATGAGAGTAATAAAACTTAATATAGGAGAGGGTGGTCCCAAGATGGCAGAGGAATAGGACAGTGAGACCACTTTCTCCCCCACAAATTCATCAAAAGAAATTTGAACGCTGAGTAAAATTCCACAAAACAATTTCTGAATGCCAGCAGAGGACATCAGACACCCAGAAAAGTAGCCCATTGTCTTTGAAAGGAGGTAGGAAAAAATATAAAAGATAAAAAGAGAGACAAAAGAGGTAGGGACGGAGATCCATCCCAGGAAGGGAGTCTTAAAAAAGATAGAAGTTTCCAAACACCAGGAAACACTCTCACTGCCAAATCTATGGCAAGCCTTGGAACCACAGAGGGCAACATAACTGGCAGGAAAAATAAATAAATAATTAAAAGCCACAGATTACATGCCCAACGATAACTCCCCCAGAGGAGAAGCAGTGCAGACGCCTGCATCCACTTCTAGCAAGCAGGGGCTGGGCAGGGAGGCGCGGGCTGCCTTGCTCAGAGTAAGGACCTGGCCTGAATGCCCTGAGGGCAATCTGAGGGAACTAACGTGGGCTAGCAGACCAGACTGTGGGACAGCTACCACGAGAAAAGCCCTAATGTAAGACACTGCCAGGCTCATACACAGAACAAAGGACTGACTAGAGCTACACGAAAAGCCCTAATCTAAGACTCCATCAGGCCCGCTCACAGAACAAAGGACTGAGCAGAGCTAGCTGGCTGCAGACCATCTGCCTCCAGTGACAGGCAGCCAAAGCTGGAAGTGGGCAATCGCAGCCCCAGAGAGGCATTATCTACCAAACTGTAAGCAGGCTTTGTTGCTAACCAAGACTTCTTGGGATTCTGATGGTCAACATCCATCTGAGAAGGTGCACCAGTTGTACACACAGAAAACCAAGAAGCAGGGACAGGGGAGGCAATAAGTTGCAGTGACCGCACTTGCCAAACACCTGGGCACCTGAGCTGCTTGGACCTGGGAAGGGTACAAAACACAGGCCCAACCGAGTCTGCACCTCTGAGGACTACCGATTACCTGAACCTGAGCGGCTTAGACCTGGGAAGTGCACACAACCCATGGCCGGCCTCAGACAGTTCCCGGCAGAGCAACCTAGAGCCTAAGCAGTGTGACAGGGAAAGCACACACGCTGTGAGCAGGGGCAAACCCAGTGTGGCTGAGACACTGCGAGCACACTCCAGTGTTATTTGTTTGCAGCGTCCCTCCCTCCCCACAGCACGACTGAACAAGTGAGCCTAAAAATGTCTCCACCACCACCCCCTTGTATCAGGATGGAAATTAGACACTGAAGAGACCAGCAAACAGGAGAAGCTAAAATAGAGGGAACCTCCTTGGAAGTGACAGGTGCAATAGATTAAAACCCTGTAGTTAGTACCAACTGCATAGGAAGGGGCCTATAGATCTTGAGAAATATAAGCCAGATCAAGGAACTATCCAAAAATGAACTGATCCCACATTGCCCACAACACCAGAGAAAGTCTTAGATATATTTTTACTATCATTCTTTAATTTTTTTATTTTTAAGTCCTCTATTACTCCCTTAATTTTCATTTTTATACTATTACTTTGCCAAAAAAAAGAGAACCTATTTTTAAAGCAAATTTCATATATGTATATTTTATAATTCTTGTGATTTTTTTTTTCTTCAATATTGAATTTTTGAAAATCCAACCTCTACTCTAGATTTTTAACCCTTTACTTTTGGGTATTTGTTATCAATTTTGTACCTCTAAGAACCCAATCTTCAGTACCCATTTTTACTTCGGAACGAGATCACTGGCTTGACTGCTCTCTCCCTCTTTGGACTCTCCTTTTTCTCCACAAGGTCGCCTCTATCTCCTCCCTCCCCTCTCTTCTCTACCCAACTCTATGAATCTCTTTGTGTGTTCCAGACGGTGGAGAACACTTAGGGAACTGATTACTAGCTGGTTCTGTCTCTCTCCTTTTGATTCCCCCCTTTATCCTACTGGCCACCTCTGTCTCCTTCCTCCCTCTTCTCTTCTCTGTGTAACTCTGTGAACATCTCTGAGTGGTCCAGACTGTGGAGTGCACATAGGGAAATGATTATTGGCTAGCTTGCTCTCTCCTCTTTTGATTCTACCTCATCGCATCCTGGTCACATCTATCTCCCTCTCCCTCTTCTCATCTCCATGTAACTCTGGGAACCTCTCTGGGTGTCCCTCACTATGGAGAAACTATTCATCTTTAACCTAGATGTTTTATCAATGGTGCTGTATAGATGGATAAGTCTTGAGGCCACTGTAAAAATAAGACTAAAAACCAGAAGCAGGAGGGTTAAGTCCAAATCCTGAGAACACCAGAGAACTCCTGACTCCAGGGAACATTAATTGACAGGAGATCATCAAACGCCTCCATACCTACACTGAAACCAAGCACCATCCAAGGGCTAACAAGTTCCAGAGCAAGACATACCACACAAATTTTCCAGCCACACAGGAACATAGCCCTGAGCTTCAATATACAGGCTGCCCAAAGTCACTCCAAACCCACTGACAACTCATAACTCATTACTGGACACTTCAGTGCACTCCTAAGAGAAGAAATCCAGCTCTACCCACCACAACACCAACACAAGCTTCCCTAACCAGGAAACCTTGACAAGCCACCCATACAACCACCCTTATGGCAGAAAGTGAAAAGGAGCTAAAAAGCCTCTTGATGAAAGTAAAAGAGGAAAGTGAAAAAGTTGGCTTAAAGCTCAACATTCAGAAAACGAAGATCATGGCATCTGGTCCCATCACTTCATGGGAAATAGATGGGGAAACAGTAGAAACAGTGTCAGACTTTATTTTGGGGGGCTCCAAAATCACTGCAGATGGTGACTGCAGCCATGAAATTAAAAGATGCTTACTCCTGGGAATAAAAGTTATGAGCAACCTAGATAGTATATTCAAAAGCAGAGACATTACTTTGCCAACTAAGGTCCGTCTAGTCAAGGCTATGGTTTTTCCAGTGGTCATGTATGGATGTGAGAGTTGGACAGTGAAGAAGGTTGAGTGCCAAAGAATTGATGCTTTTGAACTTTGGTGTTGGAGAAGACTCTTGAGAGTCGGTTGGACTGCAAGGAGATCCAATCAGTCCATTCTGAAGGAGATCAGCCCTGGGATTTCTTTGGAAGGAATGATGCTAAATCGAAACTCCAGTACTTTGGCCACCTCATGTGAAGAGTTGACTCATTGGAAAAGACTCTGATGCTGGGAGGGATTGGGGGCAGGAGGAGAAGGGGACCACCAAAGATGAGATGCCTGGATGGCATCACTGACTCGATGGACGCAACTCTGAGTGAACTCCGGGAGTTGGTGATGGACAGGGAGGCCTGACTTGCTGCGATTCATGGGGTCGCAAAGAGTCGGACACGACTGAGCGACTGAACTGAACTGAAAGGAACAGGATAAATGCCCACCAAACCAAACAAAAGAGGAAGAGATAGGGAATCTACCTGATAAAGAATTCCGAATCATGATAGTGAAAATGATCCAAAATCTTGAAAACAAAATGGAATCACAGATAAATAGCCTGGAGATAAGGACTGAGAAGATGCAAGAAAAGTTTAACAAAGACCTAGAAGAAATAAAAAAGAGTCAATATATAATGAATAATGCAATAAATGATATCAAAAACACTCTGGAGGAAACAAATAGTAGAATAATGGAGGTAGAAGATAGGATTAGTGAAATAGAAGATAGAATGGTAGAAATAAGTGAATCAGAGAGGAAAAAAGAAAAATGAATTAAAAGAAATGAGGACAATCTCAGAGACCTCTGGGACAATGTTAAATGCCTGAACATTCGAATCATAGGAGTCCCAGAAGAAAAGGACAAAAAGAAAGACCATGAGAAAATACCTGAGGAGATAATAATTGAAAACTTCCCTAAAACGGGGAAAGAAATAATCACTCAAGTCCAAGAAACCCAGAGAGTCCTAAACAGGGTAAACCCAAGGCAAAACACCCCAAGACACATATTAATCAAATTAACAAAGATCAAAGACAAAGAACTAATATTAAGAGCAGCAAGGAAAAAACAACAAATAACACAAAAGGGGATTCCTATAAGGATAACAGCTGATCTTTCAAGAGAAACTCTTCAGGCCAGGAGGGAATGGCAGGACATACTTAAAGTGATGAAAGAAAATAACCTACAGCCCAGATTACTGTACCCAACAAGGATCTACTTCAAATATGAAGGAAAAATCAAAAGCTTTACAGACAAGCAAAAGCTGAGAGAATTCAGCACCACCAAACCAACTCTCCAACNCACTCCTGGAGTTGGTGATGGACAGGGAGCCTGGCATACTGCGATTCATGGGGTCACAAAGAGTCAAACACGACTGAGTGACTGAACTGAACTGAGTACCACATCTTCTGTGTCCCTTCATCCTGTAGCTGGAGATTTAAATTGTTTCCGTATCTTGGCTATTGTAAATAGTGTTGCTGTGAACATTGGGGCACATGTATCCTTTTGAATTACAGTTTTGTCTGGGGATATTCCCAGGAGTGGGGTTGCTGGATCACGTGGCAACTCTATAGAAGACATGTCAGTCAGTGATTTTTAATTATCTCCTTCTCACAGATATTAGCTGTACTGTTCAACTAGCTCTTCAGACTCTGAAGTCTCTTATAGACACATGTTTGAATCCTACCTCCTCAACTACCAAGCATGACTTCACCTTTTAATTTCCTTATTTGTACAATGCAGAAAATAATGGTAACAGATTGGAGGGTTGTTATGAGAACTTAATGAGATAATAGTGTAGTTTACATTGGGTTTCTGAGCTAATTTCCTACATTAATTAAGAGAATTTAGTTACAATTATGCCTTTCGAAAGCCCAAAACAAGTAATACAAAACAGATCTCAACTATGGATTATTTTAAAATCAAGTTATTTTTTTTCCCAAAATAAAGGGGATAGTCTAAATCATATTCCCAAATGTGCAAACAAAGCTTGTTCATAATACTTTGTTATATTTCGAGTGACTTTTGTCTTTAGAAAAAACTATCCTTTGTTCTCACCCTTATTACCTTTTGTTCCTTAAATTTTAACTTCTAAGATAAGATTTCTGAACTCAACATGTTCTTTCCTGCCTAAAACCGCTCTGTACTCATCTTTGCTCGTTCCACATTCATATGATTTCCAATCTGCTTTTTTTCAGGCTTTTTCTCAAAAGACCTACATTTCCTATCACTTCTCTGGCTGCTCTGATCAAACTGGCTGTCCTGAACTTCATATGAAATATGAGGCACTCTAGGTGTTGGCAGGACATATGAGAAAAACCTAGACCATTAACCTCTAACACTATAACCAAAGCATCATTTTATGTATCTTATCATATATCATTATCAAAAAGGGTTTTGTGTATCTTTAGGCAAATTTACTAAAGATAGGTACGTTTTTTTAAATTTACTGGTCATCTGGGTATCTACAAGAGAAAGAACATAAGATACACAAGTCACTCAGTCATGTCTGAACTCTTAGCGACACCATGGACTGCAGCCTACAAAGCTCCTCCATCCATGGGATTTTCCAGGCAAGAGTACTGGAGTGGGATGCCATTGCCTTCTCCAAAGATACACACAGATAGGTATGAATACGAAATCAGTCATAGCCAGCACCCTGCAATCTTTCATGATCCATGAATCCTATCACTGAAAAGTGAAACATCTGAAATGTCAGATGAAGGAAAATTTGGTTCCAATTTCATTAAAGTAATTTTAGTAATATGAAGGCTGTTAAAAACAAAAATATTTATACAAGAGAAAAATAATTCCGAGACTTCCTGTGCTTACTGAAATGAAATAAAATTGATTATTCAAATTGTACATTTTTACATGCAGCATGAAAATTCAGTGCTGGATATAACACTCATCTCGATGTCAGGCAAGGAAATGTTGAAGGTATTTTTCACTACGAAATCTAACAGAAATCTTAAAGCTGATAAGTCCAAAACTAAAGTTTTGCTTTTCCTCACAGAAAATATTTAACTTTACCTGCGCCCTTTGCTCCCACTCTTTTGTGTCTGAAGAACTGCCTAACCAAAAATCACCACCCTTCCCTCAAATATTTGAAGATAACTCACTTCCACTCTTCCCCAAATTACTCAGATAGGAAAGAGCCCACCCCGTCCTTTCTCAAGACTCCCATGAGACAACCTGATGACTCCATTTCGTATCTGCCTCTCCTCAAGGTCCTTTCCTTTTCTTTGAGATGGCCTCCATTAATGAACTTTCTCCTTATTGCAATGGACTGAATAAAATCATTTCCTTAACTGGCACATTTTGTTTTTCATACCCAAAACCTGTTCCAACTCAGCTCAGCTGATAGCAGTACACCTGATGGTGCCTCAGGCCAAAATCCTGAGAGCGTTCCTTGACTCCTTTCTAACACCTCCATTTGATCTATCAAGAAATTCTCTTGATTCAAACATCAAAATATATCCAGAATCAAAACACTTCTAAACAATTCCTTTGCTACCACTATTGATCCGAGCCACTATCATCTCTTACACAGTTTATTGAAATAATCATCCCACTGGACTCTCAGCTCCCACCCTGGCCTGGTCATCGTGAATTCTCAACCAAACAACATGAATGAATTCCTAAAATTTAAATCAAATCACTCCTCATTCCTGCTCAAATTTCTCCTAAGGTTTCCAAATTTAGTTAGACTCCAGACTCCTGACAATGGCCTTAAAGATCTGGGGCCCCATAATACATCTGAACTCATAAGTCTCCCTTTCTCATTCTGTTCTGAACAAACTGGCCTCTTTTCTCTTTCTCAAAAATGCCAGGCATGCTCCCACCTCAGAATCATTGCACTGGCTATTGCCTTAAATTCCCTTGCTTCAGATAGGTGCCTGGGTCACTCAATCAAATCCTCCAAGTCTTTGCTCAGATGTCACTTTCATTTAAGGCCACCTTCACCACCCTTTTAAGAACTTTACCTACAAATCAACATTCCACATCTCACTATCACATTTTGTTTTTCTCAGAGCATGTTACTCCTTTTAATATATTCTACACTGTCTGCAAGTTTATGTTTATTTTCTCTCTCCCTCTAGCAGGGAGGACTTTTATGATTCATGCATTAATATATGTCTCAGTTCCTAACTTTTTTTTTTTTCATTGATATATCTCTGATGCCTAGAAAAGGGCTTCCCAGGTAGCTCAGTGGTAAAGAATCCACCTGCCAAGCAGGAGAAGCAGGTTCAATCCTTGGGTCAGGCAGATCCCTTGGAGTAGTAAACGGTAACCCAGTCCAGTATTCTTGCCTGGAAAATTCGATGGAAAGAGAAGTCTGGTGGGCCAAAGTCCATGGCGTCGGAAAGAGTCGGACACAACTGAGTGACTGAGCTGCATGCCTAGAAGAATAATGGCACATAGTAGGTAGTTCAGTAAATGTTTGTAGAAAGACAGATGGGCCGAATAGATAACTGATTGAATGAATGAAGTAGGGATAAAACAGTACCAACTCTTTTAAAGGTAATAATGAGCACAGTAATGAAGCTGTGTACCAATAACTCAGATTATTTTCCATTGTGTTTCGATCAGACTTTTTCCACAAAATTACCTCTAGTGCTCCTTCCAGGCTCTGAATGTGGCAGGAAACCACTCATGTTACTGTGTATCTGGCACCATGGACACCACACAAGCATTGCCACAGTCACACAGCCCTAAGAAAACGGCACAAGCTATGTTGTGAAATGGGCACAATTATGTCCATAAGATCATTCTGTTTGTGAATTCACTGGAAACATACAGGCATCCCACTGCACAAGCGGGCATCCGACCACGTAGTCCCATGATCAAGCCATAGGCTACTTACTGGACATTTTATCAAGTGAAGACTGTTCATTCAAATCTTGACGAGAGCTCTACAGAGTAACAGATGTTAGTGGAGAAAATCTTCAGGTCTTTGTACAGTTGAGGAGAGATTCTTCAGTGGGCTAGATGAGGACTACAGGTTTAATTTTAAATTTCTAAGAATAATTCTTAATATTTTTTCCCAAAAGCTCACTTTTTCATTCTATTAATTACACTCATTTTATATGTCGGTGACACAAAAATTTTATAATGCTCTCTGGGCACTCTAACCCCAGGACTGTCCCTAAATAACACAGAGAGGTGAAGTCTAGCAGAAATAAAACTGGACTTTAGAATCAGAAAGACTTGGTTCAAATCCTGTACCAACCACATGTCACGAACCTTTGGACAGGTTTTTCAATCTTTCTATCTAAATGTTCTCATCTACAAAAGGAGAACAATAATCTCTGCTTCAGTTCAGTTCAGTTCAGTCTCTCAGTCGTGTCCGACTCTTTGTGACCCCATGAATCGCAGCACGCCAGGCCTCCTTGTCCATCACCAACTCCCAGAGTTATTACACAAAAGCTCTGAGCGATCAAGCCTTGTCTCTGGCCCCGGATTGAATTCTTCTCCTCCAGAGGCCAAGAATCCCGGTGTCTTTTCATTCAGCAACAACCTTTCAGTTTTTGGCAGTGACTATAAGTTTTATTATCCTAGAGAATGATTATCACTCTCATTTCCTTCTTCTGATGGAATTGAGCTTGTTCAGCAGGTGATGTTTAGTCAAATAGTAGGTAAACATCTTTTAGAAGCGTCTGTGATCAGAGTCAACAGAGTATGCTTTGAAAATGGCCTTTACTCTCCTCACACACTGAACCTCAAATCCATATCTTCCATTTGGCCTTCATGCATAAAGTGTTAGTTCTTCAGATAGTAAACTTTTTCCCTCTTTATCTATTTGCATGTATATGAATAGATGTGTACACACTGTAGATAACTGCACAATTTCTCAAATCATCTACAAATTTTAGAACAAGGAATAAATAGCTATGGTAAAAAGGCACAAGTGTCTTAAAGGACCTCAATAAAGAGCTTAGAGGCTGCCCATTATCAAAAATTTGAGATCCTGAAATGGTCTCATATACAATTAGTATCTTTCTATGTGAACTTGTTCTGGTAAATTTCTCCTGCTTGTCATATAATCTTAAAAACTTATTCATGATCAGTAGATATATGATGACATTGCCTTGACTTTTAATAGTTTCTAATTCTTAATTGGATCTCACTGCCTTGTGCTATGGAATGCATTTTTCTGTGTTTATACCTATAAATAATAAAAAGAATGTTAGCACATTTGTAGTAATCATTTTGAAAAGCTATACAATGTGATCTTTTAAGACTCCACATCATTAAGTAGTCCCAGTTCTTTTTATCAGGAAGATAGGTATTTCTAAATATTTATCTTAAATACTTATTCATGATCAGTAGATATATGATGACATTGCCTTGACTTTTAATAAGGTTCTAATTCTTAATTGGATCTCACTGCCTTGTGCTATGGAATGCATTTTTCTGTGTTTATACCTATAAATAATAAAAAGAATGTTAGCACATTTGTAGTAATCATTTTGAAAAGCTATACAATGTGATCTTTTAAGACTCCACATCATTAAGTAGTCCCAGTTCTTTTTATCAGGAAGATAGGTATTTCTAAATATTTCTCTTTCTCTCTTTTAGAGCAATACTTGGGAAACTTTGACCTGTAGGCTGGTTGCCTATTTTTTTGTCTTAATAATATTTTATTTGAAAACAGTCATTCCTGTTTTTTTATGTTAAGTCCATGTTTGGCCTTGTACTACAACAACAATGCTGAATAGTTGTGACAGAGACAAATTAGGCTGCAAAGATTACATTATTTACTATCTCATTCTTACAGAAAAGGTGTGGTGACCTCTGTGGTGGACTATGATTTCTATCATTTTACTTTTAATTTAGTAGGTACATTTTATTTACTTTTATGTCAATTTTTTAAATTGAAGTAGAGTGATTTACAATATCATGATGGTTCCAAGTGTACAGCACCAAATTTCAGTTTTATAGGTACACACAAACACACCTCCCCCTCCCATATATATATAAAACATATGTAAATATGTATGTATGTATACATTATATATATAATATATATTATGTATATAATTTATTGACCTAAATCACTTAAATATATTATATTACATATATATATATATATATATATATATATATATATGCGTGTGTGTGTGTGTGTGTTCTTTTGGGGATTCTTTTCCCATATAGATTTTTATAAAATATAGTGTATAGTTCACTAGTGTAGTATAGTGGCTTCTTGATGGTCATCTTTTTATATATAGCAGTGTGTATATGTTAATCTTTGAACTACGATTTCTTGATAGTGGAAGATTCTGACTATGACAGTCTCATTACAAACATGTAAGAATGGAATGATGAAATAATGTTTTAAAACTTCTGCATTTTCTTTGCCGTCTTCTTTCTTCATGTATATTTTTCTATTATGTACACGACTTTGGTTGAATTTGCTGCATTTTCTCCACTAATGGTGATTTAAGTCAACTAGCATGACCAATGCACATGTGTTCTAGAGGTTGACTTCTTGAGCAAAGTTGAAAGGAAATAGATCAAAATTATTTGTTACAGTTTTGCTTGCCTATATACATTAGAGAAATATTTTGCTTTCAAATAATTTTTTGAAAAGATCTAACAGAATTCTAGCTTTTGAACTGTGGTGTTGGAGAAGACTCTTGAGAGTCCCTTCGACTGCAAGGAGATCGAACCAGTCCATTCTGAAGGAGATCAACCATGGGTGTTCTTTGGAAGGAGTGATGCTAAAGCTGAAGCTCCAGTACTTTGGCAACCTTATGCGAAGAGTTGACTCATTGGAAAAGACTCTGATGCTGGGAGGGATTGGGGGCAGGAGGAGAAGGGGACGACAGAGGATGAGATGGCTGGATGGCATCACTGACTCTATGGATGTGAGTCTGAGTGAACTCCAGGAGTTGGTGATGGACAAGGAGGCTTGGCCTGCTGTGATTCATGGGGTCACAAACAGTCAGACATGACTGAGCGACTGAACTGAACTGAACTGAACAGAATTCAAGCATCTATGTTCAGGAAAGAACTCTTTATTACTATTCTCTGTGCTTTGTAATCACTACTGGTTTCCAAGGCGACAGAGACGTCACAATTGTTACACTAACCAGCTGAATCTTTACCACTTTTCTTGTTTGTCTATATTTGATTTATAAGATTTGTGAACTGAAAACATATTTGGCGATATGACTGTACAATTTCTCATGATTATTACCAATATGTAATTATGTTTCTCCCTTAGGCAAAATTAAGTCTCTTTCTGAAGGAAATAAAAATTAAAAGAGAAACGTTAATAATAAATCTTACTCTATAAGGTTTCAGAGTGGATTAAAAGAGTGCTCATCAAGCCCTTAGCACAGAGCCTGACAGTTTAACAGGTGTTTAATAAATGTTATACCTATTAACAGTAGTAATAACATTTCCTTGCAGGTCTTTCTTGTATCCTTGACAACTTAGGCTACTATAACAAAATACAATAAATTGGGTGACTTATTAACAACAACAACAAAAAAAATTGATTTCTCACTTTTCCAGAGTAGCAGATTGTTTATCATGGTCCAGGATCATTGAGTTCTAGTTTGGATCTTCTTCCAAGTTGCAGATGCTCACTTCCTAGTGTATCCACATACGGCAGAAAGAGAGTGAGCTTGGTCTCTAATGATCTCTTTTAAGGGAACTAGTTTCATTTGTAAGGGCTCTTCTCTCAAAGGCCCTACCTCCATACCATTACATGGTGTGTGTTACATACATTTCAACATATGAATTTTGATGGGACAAAGCATCCAAATCATAACACTTAGCCTATGCTCAGGAAAAAAAAAAAAAAAAAAACACACAGAAAAAAACAATGTTAAAAAAAAAAAAAAAAAAAAAAAGACTCCAGAGCAACTCCTATATAGACCCGTGATCCAATATGAGGTCAATTATTTTATAGGCTACAAAGTATGATTATGTCAGGTCAGTTTATTTCTCTTCCTTGGTTCTCATCTCATTGCAACAAAAATTCAGAGTGGTGGACAAAAAGGTATAGAACAACAGACCAGTTACAACTCAGTTCAACTCAAGCAGACAGGTCTCTTACTAGATACTTCCAAAGGAGTCCTTATCCTTCCTATCAATCATGCTTTGCTTCAACCTTTTAGACTTCCCGTCTCCACCTTTTAGTTATTCCCAGTACAACGTAGAGCTTGTGTCCACCACCAGTAATGAAAGGGAATGAAAATGGGCACATACTCAAGGCCAACTGACAATTTCAAGTTACATAATTTCAAGTTGTATGATAGCAGACTGCATCTTCCTATGTCTTCCCATGATTCAGTCTGTTATAATTAGATGTAGGATACTCATGAGCCCTTAATTGGCTCCTAACTGCTTAAAGTTACTTGGAGAGGGCCCTATGGGTATTTTTTTTTTAATATAAGAGTTTATTTTGGCAGTGTCTCTTTATATCAGCATAACTGCTTTCCTTACAGAAAAGTCCAGTCAGAATAAAGTTCTTGGCATCCTTGCTGGCCTCGAAGGTTTGTTTTTTTTTTTTTTTTAATTTATTTTTATTTTTTAGTTTGTTTTGCTTTACAATACTGTATTCGTTTTGCTATACATT
>SJXQ01010032.1:106055-160239 GCA_006408695.1 Aepyceros melampus | reverse complement strand
GCTATGTCTTTCGTGTCACACATCAGAAAGCTAAGGCACTGAGAAGTAAAGCAGCTTTTCTGACTTCACTCAGCTTAAAAGAGTGGAGAGATCTGATTGTAAATTCTGTGAACTTATCTGTAGCTCTACAAACTTGACCACTTCCTCTATTGTTTCTTTTCCTATGTTGTTTGCTCTATATTCTGGGGAAATGTTAAGGGGGTGCTGAAGAATAAAAATTTCTGCCCATATCTATAATGTATGACACTGATTTTCTTAAAATTAAAGGTAGCTCCATGGCTACCATATTATGATGGAAGAGTTCATTTGGATCATACATTCTCTTTGAGTTTATCCTTTGAACCCAGATATTTTCCCCCAATACGCAAAATAATGTCATGCCTGGCTCATAATGGGTAATCCCCTTGGACTTTAACCTCTAATAATAGTGCCTACTGGAGGTTGGCTTGGCTATTTCTTGCAGGCAGTGACAATGACATGATATTGGCACATTATCACCTTCTTACATTCATGCATGACATTTGAGTCTGTTGCTATAAATCAATTTCCCTGAGCCTGATCATTGTCTTGTTATATCTAAAAGAAGAAACTATAGGCATAAGGGTTCAGAACTTGGCCTCAACTGATCGACCATGTGTCTCATTCACGTTGTTGAGAAGAGGTTCATGCCTCAGTTAGGAGTTATCCCTGCATTTCTTTTAGGAGTGTAAGAAGATAGTCAGAATGTCTGGGGTGCTAGTTTAAGGTCAAAGACAGTTTTAAGGAAAGATCTGTCAATGAAGGAGAATCTAAGTTATGTGATAGAGTAGGGAAGGGGTACTTCTGTTTTGTCTCTGTAGTAATGATGAATTGAGAGGGCAGGGATGTGGAGAGAAAATGTGTGCAGGGCAGATATACTTCTATGGGATTTCCAGAGTTCGGGTAAACACTAGAACACCCTTTAATTTTTCCTTGTTGCCTACTCTAAACGTTGTTTAGCCAACAAAGAGTAAGATCTGGATTTTGCATTGAAGATAATTCAGTAAAATTCTTGAGTGGTGAGATATCTGGAGTGATGAGTATGGAGAAGATTATAGAGGAAAGGAGAGAAGAAGTGATCTTGAGTGAGAACAGTGTGCCTACCCCCAGCAAACTGGGGGGCAAATATGAAAATACAGAACCTGAAACACCAGTTGTGTTTCTGAATGGGAATGAGACAGAAGAGGTTTGTGTTGTGATGGTGCCTTTGATGTGACCTTGAAACACACTTAAGACCTCCCCCCCACCCTCTTCTCCCCACTTGAATCTTTATCTCCCTGGTATCTTTGTCCACCTGACCATTTCCTTACCCCCAAAGCATTTTAGGACCTAAAGATCTCACCTTAAGTTCCTGGAGTGAATGGTCTTTTTCTCCTCCCATCTCACTGGGGGTCTAGGGTTATGCGTTTTCTTATCATGTCTGTACGGGATGTGGCAAATGGTTTGGTTTGGGGGTAGGTAAGAGGGGTGCTGCTGAATCATTTCCCAGAACCTCCAGTATATGACTGCTAAATTGTTCAGTCTTTCTATCTCACAGTTCAGGGCACATGCAGCTACGTGTTGTATTTGGAAAATCTAATTCACACCTAAGAATATTTGTGTCACACCTTCTGTCTCTCAGTCCTGGTATGTCATCTCCTAGTTGTAAATAACCCCCTACTATTATGTTTCTCTCTTTATGACCAAGTACCAGGGAGCAAGAATGGAACCAAGCAAGATGCAGAATATTCTACTCAGCCTTTCAAAGTCTGCCCTAGAGAAATTAGGCATTGAAGAACCTGCTGCACTGCTGAGAACACATTTTGCCAGTAGAATTGTGGCAGGATGATTTCCTGTGATACTACACTGCTGTGCTGTGTGCTGTCCTTAGTCGCTCAGCAGTGTCTGACTCTTTGCAACTCTATGGACTGTAACCTGCCAGGCTCCTCTGTCGGTGGGATTCTCCAGGCAAGAATACTGGATTGGGTTGCCATGCTCTCCTCTAGGGGATTGAACCCAGGTCTCCGGCATTGCAGGCAGATTCTTTACTAGGTGAGCTAACAGGGAAGCCCAATGACCATATTAGACTCTCTGTATTCTCTATTATCATTTATTCCTCAGAACTTCCAGGATATGATGAGAAAAACCTAGACATATTTCACGTTTCCATACTTCAGGTTTCTAAAACTGAAGACGGAGGATTGTTTGTTCCTGGACCATGCTAAATACATCAAGGCATTGAACTCCACCTTTGAGGTGTTCCAGTCCCATTTGGCATCATACGCTTAGATTTTGGCTGGGCAGCGATGAGCACCTTAAATACCTACACATAAGTATTCACAAGTGATACTTGATAACTTCTGAGAATATAATGGGAGCCAGAATCAGTGAATTTAGCATTGGCCTGTGTCCTGTGGCTTGACCCCTTTCTCTCAGAAACCTCATCTTTCCTACTGTCTTACAGGCACAGGGAAGTCAGGCTTTGCTCTTGACTCTATAGAGGATAAAAGAGAGAAGAGGAGGAAAATCATATCCCAAAGGGGTATCCACCCTGGGTTCTGCTCAGGGTCCAGAAGAGAGGGTCTTCACTGAGAAGATAATTCCCATCTGACTCATGTTGGGAAAGGTGGACTGGGATATGGGTGCATATTGTAGAGATCTTCAAATATTTTGAGGCTATTTAGTGTTTCTTTAAAAATAATGTATGTATGTAAGTATGTATTTTTGGCTGTGCTAGGTCTTTGCTGCCACACAGGTCTTGCCTTAACTGCAGTAAGGAGGAAAATCATATCCCAAAGGGGTATCCACCCTGGGTTCTGCTCAGGGTCCAGAAGAGAGGGTCTTCACTGAGAAGATAATTCCCATCTGACTCATGTTGGGAAAGGTGGACTGGGATATGGGTGCATATTGTAGAGATCTTCAAATATTTTGAGGCTATTTAGTGTTTCTTTAAAAATAATGTATGTATGTAAGTATGTATTTTTGGCTGTGCTAGGTCTTTGCTGCCACACAGGTCTTGCCTTAACTGCCGTGAGCTGGGGCCACTTTCTAGTTGCAGTGCATGGGCTTCTGGTTGTGATGGCTTCTCCTGTTGCAGAGCACTGGCTCTAGGGAGTCTGGGCTTCAGTAGTTGCGGCTCCCGAGTTCTAGAGCACGGGCTCAGTAGTTAGGGCACATGGGCTTAGTTGCTCTGCGGCATGTGGAATCTTCCTGGATCAGGGACTGAAGCCAAGTCTCCTGCATTGGCAGGTGTATTCTTTACCACTGAGCCACCAGGAAAGCTGTAACCATGTGGGCTTTATCCCACGGATGCAAGGATTCTTCAATATCCACAAATCAATCAATGTAACACACCACATTAACAAATGGAAGAATAAAAGCCATATGATTATCTCAATAGATGCAGAGAAAGCCTTTGACAAAATTCAACATCCACTTATGACAAAAACTCTCCAGAAATCAGGAATAGAAAGAACATACTTCAACATAATAAAAGCCATATGTGACAAACCCACAGCAAACATTATCCTCAATGGTGAAAACTTGAAAGCATTTCCCCTAAAGTCAGGAACAAGACAAGGGTGCCCACTTTCACCACTACTATTCAACATAGTTTTGAAAGTTTTGGCCACAGCAATCAGAGCAGAAAAAGAAATAAAAGGAATCCAAATTGGAAAAGAAGAAGTAAAACACTCACTGTTTGCAGATGACATGATATGATCCTCTACATAGAAAACCCTAAAGACTCCACCAGAAAATTACTAGAGCTAATCAATGAATATAGTAAAGTTGCAGGATATAAAATCAACACACAGAAATCCCTTGCATTCCTACACACTAATAATGAGAAAATAGAAACAAAAATTAAGGAAACAATTCCACTCACCACTGCAACAAAAAGAATAAAATACTTAGGAATATATCTACCTAAAGAAACAAAAGACCTATATATAGAAAACTATAAAACACAGGTGAAAGAAATCAAAGAGGACTAATAAATGGAGAATATACCGTGTTTGTGGATCAGAAGAATGAATATAGTGAAAATGAGTATACTACCCAAAGCAATCTACAGATTCAATGCAATACCTATCAAGCTACCAACGGTATTTTTCACAGAGGTAAAACAAAAAATTTCACAATTTGTATGGAAATACAAAAAACCTCGAATAGCCAAAACATTCTTGAGAAAGAAGAATGGAACTGGAGGAATCAACCTGCTTGACTTCAGGCTCTACTACAAAGCCACAGTCATCAAGACAGTATGGTACTGGCACAAAGACAGAAATACAGATCAATGGAACAAAATAGAAAGCCCAGAGATAAATCCACACACCTATGGACAACCTTATCTCTGACAAAGGAAGCAAGAATATACAATGGAGAAAAGACAGTCTCTTTAACAAGTGGTGCTGGGAAAACTGGTCAGCCACTTGTAAAAGAATAAAACTAGAACACTTTCTAACACCATACACAAAAATAAACTCAAAATGGATTAAAGATCTAAATATAAGACCAGAAACTATAAAACTCTTAGAGGAGAACATAGGCAAAACACTCTCTGACATAAATCACAGCAGGATCCTCTATGACCCACCTCCCAGAATACTGGAAATAAAAGCAAAAATAAACAAATGGGACCTAATTAAAATTAAAAGCTTCTGCACAACAAAGGAAACTATAAGCAAGGTGAAAAGACAGCCTTCAGAATGGGAGAAAATAATAGCAAACGAAGCAACAGACAAACAACTAATTTCAAAAACATACAAGCAACTCCTTAAGCTCAATTCCAGAAAAATAAATGACCCAATCAAAAAATGGGCCAAAGAACTAAATTAGACATTTCTCCAAAGAAGATGTACAGATGGCTAACAAATACATGAAAAGACGCTCAACATCACTCATTATCAGAGAAATGCAAATCAAAACCACAATGAGGTACCATTTCACACCAGTCAGAATGGCTGCGATCCAAAAGTCAACAAGCAATAAATGCTGGAGAGGGTGTGGAGAAAAGGGAACCCTCTTACACTGTTGGTGGGAATGCAAATTAGTACAGCCACTATGGAGAACAGTGTGGAGATTCCTTAAAAAATTGCAAATAGAACTGCCTTATGATCCAGCGATCCCACTGCTGGGCATACACACCGAGGAAACCAGAATTGAAAGAGACACGTGTACCCCAATGTTCATCGCAGCACTGTTTATAATAGCCAGGACGTGGAAGCAACCTAGATCTCCATCAGCAGATGAATGGATAAGAAAGCTGTGGTACATATACACAATGGAGTATTACTCAGCCATTAAAAAGAATACATTTGAATCAGTTCTAATGAGGTGGATGAAACTGGAGCCTATTATACAGAGTGAAGAAAGCCAGAACGAAAAACACCAATACAGTATACTAACACATATATATGGAATTTAGAAAGATGGTAACGATAACCCTGTATGCAAGATAGCAAAAGAGACACAGATGTATAGAACAGTCTTCTGCACTCTGTGGGAGAGGGCAAGGGTGGGATGATTTGGGAGAATGGCATTGAAACATGTATAATATCATATGTGAAATGAATCACCAGTCCAGGTTCGATGCATGATACAGGATGCCTGGGACTGGTGCACTGGGATGACCCACAGGGATGGTATGGGGAGGGAGGTGGGAGGGGGGTTCAGGATGGGGAACACGTGTACACCCATGGCGGATTCATGTTGATGTATGAAAAAACCAACACAATATTGTAAAGTAATTAGCCTCCAATTAAAATAAATAAATTTATATTTAAAGAAAACTTAAAATAACAATATCTTAAGCAAGAGACAAGTACATATCTCTCATGAGTAAGTCCAGGTAAGTAGCACAGGGCTAGTAAGGATTCCATGGCTGCTATCATGGATATCATGATGCTCCTTCATGACCAATAGGCTCCTGATGATCAAACAGATTGATGCTGTCCAAGCCAATATATCTGAATTATACCAAGGAGAAAGGAGAAGATTCCATCCTAAAAGTTGCACTAGTCACTCACATCCCATTTGCCAGAATTTCATCACCCCATCCCACTGAGCTATGAAGGAGCCAGAAAATGGAATATTTACTCTGGTCAGCCATGGGCCTTGCAAAATAATCAGGAGTTCTATCTATCTAGAGGAAAGGGGAGAAAGATATTCAAGGATAACCGGTGATTGTTGCCACTGAGAATAAGTGGGAATTGCCATTTTTCTCCCATAGGAAAGCAGTGATGGGGTGTGTCCTAGGGCACTGTGGAGATCAAATTCTCCAAATGCCCATGATCCTCTTGGAGGTCCCCCTGTCAGTTGTCTAGATTCCATCCCTCCCCCAAAAATATTCTAAGTAGCCAGAGCAGCACTAAAGATGTTAATCTAAATGATATTGTAATCCAGCAACTGCCCATCTCTGTGTTTCATTTTCAACATTCCCAACCCTGTAGAATTAACAACAATGAAAGATCCTTTCATCGTGATTGAATAAATGCTGCAAATTTCATTCTCTGCTTTGTGGTGAGAACTGTCAAATATGAACTTGTCAGAAAATCTGTCAGAAAAAGCCCCTGGCCCCAGACTTAATATTTACCATCCCCCTTGCATGAGTCTATGACACCAGCTATCTTATCCATTCCCCCCAGAGCTTCATCCTCAAAGACGTGTAGTTCCAAGAGAACTTGTGTTGATAACTTGAGTAGCTCTTTTACTATTTAATAGTATGAGTTATAGTTGCCATCCTAAAATAGAGAAAGGAAGTCTCACTTCCTCTTGCCTTTTCTTGGCCAATAACCAATACCAAGTGACCCATACGTCTTCTGCTTGCAACTCTCTTGCTGGTACTAATTTTGGCACCAATTAAGGTGAGCTTCCCTGGTGATTCAGACAGTAAAGATCTGCCTACAGTGCAGGAGACCTGGGTTCAATCTCTGGGTTGGGAAGATCCCCTGGTGAAGGAAATGGCAACCCACTCCAGCATTCTTGCCTAGAGAATCCCACAGACAGAGGAGCCTGGCTGACTACAGCCCATGGTCTCACAAAGAATCAGACACAACTGAGTGACTAACACTTCACTTCATTTCACTTCAAGGTGTCATAAAGAAGTATTGGGAGGAAATGTCCTTTCAGGTCATGCCATTAACCTCTATAACTCTCTACCTTCTTATATCATTTCCTGACCTCCAAGTCACCCCCTTGATCACCAAAGATTTGTGGATAGTTGTAGGTCTCCTAAAAAGGATGTAAATTTTTGTATTTGTTATGTATTTTCCTTGAAAAGGAACCTATACTTTTTATTTTTAAGAGACACCATGCACATGAGTATATGTGTGTGTGTGTGTATTCAGTCACTAAGTCCTGTCCTACTTTTTGCAACCCCATGGACTGCAGCATGCCAGGCTTTCCTGTCCTTCCCTATCTCCTGGAGTTTGCTCAAATTCATGTCCATTGAGTCAGTGATGCTATATAACCATCTAATCATAATTTTTCCCAAAGATAGTTCAAAATAACTTTCCTAGATATTAAAATTGTCCTTAGTGTCTTTCACCTGTTCACAGCCTCCCATCGTTCATCATCTTTCCTTAGCTACTTCACTGATGCCTGGGGTTCCATAACCTCTTCAGCATTTCACTTTAATCCCCTTCCAAATTAAATTCCACAATCCATTCTGTCAACAGCTCATCACTCATTTGTCAATTCATTCAATCAATGTTTACTGAGCATCAACTATCTGTCAAGCACACAAATGCAATAAAAACAGATATTTACTGCCCTAAGAGAGAATACATCTGATGAGAAAAAGAAAAAGAAAACAAAAAATAAGTAAATTCAAATTTGTGATTAGTGCCATACAAGCAAACAAGAACTGAACAAGGACTATCAATGAGACCTACTTTAAATAGCATATTAGGCAGAATTAGCCCCCCCTGAAATTCTGTTTTAATACTAGAACCTGTAAAAGCACTAGGTTATAATCCTAATGGACATTAAGATTGCAGTTGGTATTAACATTGCTAATCAGATTATTCTAAAATGGAAAGATGATTCTGGATTACTTCAATGGGCCCAAAAAGTAATGCTCAAAATTCTCCAAGCCAGGCTTCAGCAATACGTGAACCGTGAACTTCCAGATATTCAAGCTGGTTTTAGAAAAGGCAGAGGAACCAGAGATCAAATTGCCAACATCTGCTGGATCATCAAAAAAGCAAGAGAGTTCCAGAAAAACATCTATTTCTGATTTATGGACTATGCCAAAGCCTTTGACTGTGTGGATCACAATAAACTGTAGAAAATTCTGAGAGAGATGGGAATACCAGACCACCTGACCTGCCTCTTGAGAAATCTGTATGCAGGTCAGGAAGCAACAGTTAGAACTAGACATGGAACAACAGCCTGGTTCCAAATAGGAAAAGAAGTACATCAAGGCTGTATATTGTCACCCTGCTTATTTAACTTCTATCAGAGTACATCATGAGAAACGCCAGTCTGGAAGAAGCACAAGCTGGAATCAAGATTGCTGGGAGAAATATCAATAACCTCAGATATGCAGATGACACCACCCTTATGGCAGAAAGTGAAGAGGAACTAAAAAGCTTCTTGATGAAAGTGAAAGAGGAAAGTGAAAAAGTTGGCTTAAAGCTCAACATTCAGAAAACGAAGATCATGCCATCTGGTCCCATCACTCCATGGGAAATAGATGGGGAAACAGTAGAAACAGTGTCAGACTTTATCTTTTTGGGCTCCAAAATCACTACAGATGGTGATTGCAGCCATGAAATTAAAAGACGCTTACTCCTTGGAAGAAAAGTTATGGCCAACCTTGATAGCATATTCAAAAGCAGAGACATTACTTTGCCAACTAAGGTCCATCTAGTCAAGGCTATGGTTTTTCCAGTAGTCATGTATGGATGTGAGAGTTGGACTGTGAAGAAAGCTGAGTGCCGAAGAATTGATGCTTTTGAATTGGAACTGTGGTGTTGGAGAAGACTCTTGAGAGTCCCTTGGACTGCGAGGAGATCCAGCCAGTCCATTCTAAAGGAGATCAGTCCTGAGTATTCTTTGAAGGAATGATGCTAAAGCTGAAACTCCAGTACTTTGGCCACCTCATGTGAAGAGTTGACTCATTGGAAAAGACTCTGATGCTGGGAGGGATTGGGGGCAGGAGGAAAAGGGGATGATAGAGGATGAGATGGCTGGATGGCATCTTTTTTGGGCTCCAAAATCACTAAGATGGTGATTGCAGCCATGAAATTAAAAGACGCTTACTCCTTGGAAGAAAAGTTATGGCCAACCTTGATAGCATATTCAAAAGCAGAGACATTACTTTGCCAACTAAGGTCCATCTAGTCAAGGCTATGGTTTTTCCAGTAGTCATGTATGGATGTGAGAGTTGGACTGTGAAGAAAGCTGAGTGCCGAAGAATTGATGCTTTTGAATTGGAACTGTGGTGTTGGAGAAGACTCTTGAGAGTCCCTTGGACTGCGAGGAGATCCAGCCAGTCCATTCTAAAGGAGATCAGTCCTGAGTATTCTTTGAAGGAATGATGCTAAAGCTGAAACTCCAGTACTTTGGCCACCTCATGTGAAGAGTTGACTCATTGGAAAAGACTCTGATGCTGGGAGGGATTGGGGGCAGGAGGAAAAGGGGATGATAGAGGATGAGATGGCTGGATGGCATCACCAACTCAATGGATGTGAGTTTGAGTGAACTCCAGGAGATGGTGATAGACAGGAAGGCCTGGTGTGCTGCAATTCATGGGGTTGCAAAGAGTCAGACATGACTGAGCGACTAAACTGAACTGAATTGAACTGCACTTAAAGGTGGAAGAGAGCATTATATAACCAGAAAGATGGCAGTGTGGACAGGGCATTATCCATTGTTTCCAGCTTTGAAGATGGAGGAAGAGGTCTTCAGATGACCTACAGAAGTTGGGAACAGAAAGGAAGTACATTCTCCAGAAGAAACTAAGCCTAGCCAAATTGTGATTTTGGATTTCTGACTCGAGAGCAGTAAGATAGTAAATCTGCATTGTTTAAACTCAACTTTGTGTTGATTTTTTAATAGCAGTAAAAGAAAACTAATATAGATAGATAATGAAGACTTTTTACAAAGGGAATGACATTTAACATAGACCCTCCAAATGAGCAAATGTCATGATATGGAGGGAAAGTATTCCAGGCAGAGGGAAGGGCATGTGCAAAAGACTTGAAGTAGGATAAAGCCTGGTGTGTTTGCAGAACTGAAAGTAGACTATGAGACTAAAGTTTGGAAACTGAGGGAACGATTTCCAGCCAATAAGTTTCAGAAGGTTGGGGCAAGATCCTCCCCCAGACACACTGGACAGAGTGAATTTTCTAAAACACAAATCTAATATCACTCCTCTGTTTAAAAAACTTCCAAGGGTTCCCAGAATACCTTTGTTGTTGTTTAGTTACTTAATCATGTCCAGCTCTTTGCGACTTCATGGACTGTAGCCCACCAGGCTCCTCTGTTCATGGGATTCTCCAGGCAAGAATAGTGGAATGGGTTGCCATTTCCTTCTCCAGAATACCTTAGGTTGATCCAGATTTCTCTAAATGTTTACCACCATGTGGCTTCCTAACCCGGTTTCTGCACCACCCCAATTCTTATGTTCCAGTCACTTTTCAGTGTCTTTCTTGTTCCAGCTTCCTTATCATTGTATCTATCTGGGATACTCCTTCTCCACCTCACAGCTTGCTTATTCCTTTAGCTTTCACCTTTGGTCCCATTTTCAGCAGGTCTGGGTTTGATCTTCCTCCCATATGCTTTCTTAGTATCCAAGCCTTTACTACCATCCAAGAACTTATCATAGTGCTTAGAACCATTGGTATCACCTTGAACAAGCACCACTTGATGAATGAATCACCTTTATTCTTTCATTCTTTCTACTCCTAAAGTGATTACCATCACAGAGTTTTTTTCCCTTGCTCTGGCAGGCCCCCAGATTTTTTTCATCCTTTTAAAAAATAAGATGTAATTTGGTCACTTTCAGTAATAAAATACAGTCTCAATTGAGAAAGTAGAATTTATACTCCAGTCTATTAATCCATATTTTTATCTTCCTTCATAGTTAAGACTCCTTTCCACTTCTTCACCAACTAGAAACCCACAGTATGGTAGACCTCCTGCTTTAGAGAAAGGGCATATTGTTGGCTTCATCTCCTGTTCCTTCTCTGGAGTAGGAACATAAGGGAGAGAGAATAGGAAAGGATTCATGAGGTTCTTACTTGACTGGTATGATCTTAAGGTGAGTCTTGTTCTTGCTAAGCTAATGCTTAAATCTGATTATTGTGACTTCTGGGTTCCTTGGAGATTCCCCAGCTGAGATCTCCCAACCTGCAACTCTGATAATGGGGGCAATGTCATTAGTTATTCTGCTGTTGCTTCTTCTCCCTCTACTTCAGGTTTTCTGGTTGACTCTACTGCCCAGATACTCTCTCTATCATCAGTGTCTCCTTGCTCTGCAGTCTACTAAAACAGGAGTCAAAATAGCTCCACGTATGTATCACCAAAATTAAACAAATAAATTTTAAAAATACCTGCAGACAAAAATGCAAACATAATGATCTAAAATCCATGGGATGCAGCAAAGGTAGTTCTGAGAGGGAAGTCTACCATGATAAAAGTCTACCTCAAGAAACAAGAAAAATTGCAAATGAACAACTTAAACTTATACCTAAAGAAGCTAGAAAAAGAACAAACAAAACTCAGCGTTCATAAAAGGAAAGAAATCATAAAGATCAGAGCAGAAACAAATGAAATGAACTTGAAAAAAATTTTAAAAGATCAATAAAACTAAGAGCTAGTTCTTTGAAAAGATAAATAAAATTGATAAGCCTTTATATAGACTTTATATAGAAAAAATTAGGGAGGCCCCAAATCAATAAAATCAGAAATCAAAAAGGAGAAATTACAACCGACACTTTAGAAATACAGAGGGTCTTAAAAGATTAGTACAAACAACTACACACCAATAAAATGCCCAACCTAGAAGAAAGGAACAAATTCCTAGATATGTACAACTTCCCAAGAGTGAACCAGGAAGAAATAGAAAATATGAACAGACCCATTACCAGTAATGAAATTGAATCAATAAGGGAAAAAAAAGAAAAAAAACCTCCCAGCAAACAAAAGTCCAGGATCAGATGTCTACATCGGTAAATTTTACCAAACATTTGGTGAAGACTTAACACCTATCCTTCTCAAACTATTGGGAAAAAAAATTGCAGATGAAGGAACTTTAGAAGTTCATTCTGAGACTAGTATATCACCCGATAGCAAAACCAAACAAAGATATCACACAAAAAAGAAAAGTACATGCCAATATTACTAATAAATATAGAAGTACATATCCTCCTGAGAAGGCAATGGCAACCCACTCCAGTACTCTTGCCTGGAAAATCCCACAGGTGGAGGAGCCTGGTAAACTGTAGTCCATGGGGTCGCAAAGAGTCGGACACAACTGAGCAACTTCACTTTCACTTTTCACTTTCATGCATTGGAGAAGGAAATGACAACCCACTCCAGTGTTCTTGCCTGGAGAATCCCAGGGACGAGGGAGCCTGGTCTATGGGGTCACACAGAATCGGACATGACTGAAGCGACAGCAGCAGCAGCAGCATCAGTACATATCCTCAATAAAGTACTAGCAAAAAAAAATTTAACAATACATTAAAAGGATCATTGTTGCTGTGGTTTAGTTTTTATGTCCAACTCTTTGCAACCTCATGGACTGTAGCCTCTGTCCATCACATTTTCCAGGCAATAAGATTGGACTGAGTTGTCATTTCCTTCTCTAGGAGATCTTCCTGACCCAGGGAAAATATACTATGATCAAATGGGATCTATCCCAGGGATGCAAGGATGATTCAATATCCTCAAATCAATCAATGTAATAAACTACATTAACAAATGGAAGAATAATAGCCATATGATTATCTCAATAGATGCAGAAAAAGCTTTTGACAAAATTCCACATCCATTTTTGATAAAAACTCTCAAGTGGAAAACATCTCAGTGAAACATAATAAAAGACACATATGGTAAGTCCACAGCTAACATTATACTCAACATTTCCTCTAAGATCGGGAACAAGATAAGAATATCTAATCTTGCCACCATTGTTTAGCATAGTACTGGAAATCTTAGGCACAAAAATCAGATAAGAAAAAAGAAGTAAAATTAATCTAAATCAGAAATGAAGAAGTAAAACTGTCACTGTTTGTAGATGACATGATGCTATACACAGAAAATCCTAAAAATGCCATAAGGAAACTACTAGAGCTCATCAGTGAAGAAAGTTGTAGGATACAGAATTAATATACAGAAATATGTTGCATTTTTACATACTAGCAACTAAATATCAGAAAGAGAAATTAAAGAAATACCATTTACCATTACATCTAAAACAATAAAACATGTGGGGATAAATCTAACAAGAAGGTGAAAGCCTTGTATTCAGAAAACTGTAAGACACTAAAAGAAACTGAAGACAACACAAATAGATGAAAATTATTCCATGTTCATGGATTGAAAGAATCAATATTGTCAAAATGACTGTACTACCCAAAGCAACTGCTTTCAAAATACTGAAGGCATTTTTCACAGAACTAAGAACAAATAATTATAAAATTTGTATGGAAACACAAAAAGCCCTGAATAGCCAAAGCAATCTTGAGAAAGAAGAACAGAGCTGGAGTCACCATGCTCCCTGATTTCAGACTATACGACAAAGCTACAGTAACCAAAACAGTATGGTACTAGGACAAAAACAGACACACAGATCAATGAAACACAATAGAGAGCCTAGAAATAAAACTCATGCACTTGTGATCAATCAATAAACTCTGCAACAACATGAGTAGAACTGAAGGGTATTATGCTTATTGAAAGAAGCTAGACAAAGACAGATATTGTATGTTATCACTTAAATGTGGAATCTAAAAAATGAAGTGAACAAATGAATGTAACAAAACAGATACAGACTCACAGATACAGAGAGTAAACTAGTGATTACCAGTTGGAAAAAAGAAGTCGGGAAGGGAATGACAGGGTTAGGGAATTAAGAGGCACAAACTACTATGTATTATATATAAAATAAATAAGTTATAGGAATATAGTGTATAGCACAAGAAATAAAGCAAATTTTTTAAATTTAAATTTATTTATTTTAATTGGTGGCTAATTACTTTACAATATTGTATTGATTTTGCCATACATCAACATGAATCTGCCATGGTCTAAAAAATTTTGAATCACTATGTAACATACCCAAAACGCACATAATATTGTAAATCAATTATACTTCATTTTAAAAAAAAAAAAAGCTCCAGGCAGATTTTCTCTATTGCATGACCAATATCTAGTCCATATTCCTTTTGCCCTGACAAATTCTGGGAGTGCAGGTTAATCCCAACCCATTTATCCTGTTTTGCTACCAGAGTTGTATCCTCTACATTTCTAGGACAAGATTCATACCCAAGTCCAAGTCATGGTGCCAACCAACTTCAGGAAAAATATGTTAAGCTCTTCAGTAGTCTTACTGAAGTCCCACTCTCTAGGTTTATGGTGGCAAGATGTAATTACCTAAGTTAATATCAGTTACATTAACAAATAAATCCATAAATCTCAGTGGCTTAAAACAATAGAATTTATAATTATGGATGGGAGGAGTGTCTGTTCCATGGAGTCATTCAAGGTTCCAGGTTAATGGAGGCTCTTCCATTTTCAAACATTGCTTTCAAGGTTGCCCTGGATATCTTGTTAGGAAATGAGTGAAGAGGCTGAGGTTCGAGCAAGGAAATTTACATGGATCAGGCCTAAGAGTGAGGATTCATACTTCCACCCATATTCCCCTGACCAGAGCTCAGACATACAGTCACACCTGACTGCAGGAGCAAGTGGAAAATGTAGGCTAGTTTGAACAAAAGGAGTTTGGTGTGCAGCTAACCTGTCCCTGTCACATGGGAGGGGTGATCCAGGAAGACCACTGGACTCAAAATCTGGACACCCAATTTCAGTCTCACTGCTGGCCACCTGTCAGGTCTTAGGCAAGCCAGTTCTTTTCTTCCTAAACCTTGGTTTCCACATCTGTAAATCAGGGGGCTACAGGATCCCAAGCTCCAGTTCCCTCCTTCTATAGATCTATGACTCTAAGGATCACAGCTGAAAATGGAGCAGAGTCATAACTGAAAGGACAGCCATGCCATGGATGAGATGAGGGAAGGTGTTCTGATCACACATTGAGAGTTACTGCCTTCAATAGTATCTTTTTTCCAAAACTGAAGGACACAGATCTTTTCGGAAGGGTGCATATGTGGAAGCTGAGACCAGAAAGACTAAATTTCATCTAAATAACTTTTTTCTCTCACCTTGATTATTATACTAGCTTCCTAATTGGTCTCCCTCTATGCAGCCTCTTTAAAAGTTTCAAGCTGTTGTATTACATTACTCCAGATGATGCTTATTTCAATTCAATTCAAAAAGCCATTACAGAACACATTCTTGTTTCTCCCACCGTCAAGCTTGGAATACTCACCTACTCCCCCTCATTTCAATCGCTGCATACACCACTCCTTCAACCTACCACCCAAACCATTCCACCGACTCCGCGAAGTAATTTCTGACAATAAATTACCTTCCCCTGCTCTCAAATTCGACTCTTACTATTTGTCATCCACTTCTGTGCTCCTATATTAGAGTCTAGTTATTTGTGGACATCTTATCTTCTCTACTAAACTGTAAGTTCCCTGAAGGGAAATATCATAGATTATACTATTTGCATTTGTACCATGTTAGGTGCTTAATTGTTTATTGAATGAATGAATGACTAAAGACCATGGAGAACTGTTAAAAGGCTGAATCGAGGCAGCCCTGTTGGAAATAGCAGTGAGGCCAGTTTCGGTTTGGCAAGTGTACTGTTTGCTGATCTTTTTTCTCAGAGTCCACTGTGGTGGCAACTGAACAAGCTACAGGAAGAACTGTAGGTGTGAATCTTCAGCCAAGATAATGATCACACTAGGGTCTGATTCAAATCAGTCTTGCCCAGGGGCAGTATCAGGAGGCAACTTAAATGATAGATCATATCCTGTCAAATCCAGAGAAAATGGCTGAGCACCTGCCAAATGAGAAATTGCAGCTGAACAGTCATTTTCCTCTTTTTCTCTCTCTTACATGTGAAGTCACATGCTCTGATACTAAACAGAGCAGGGAAACAAGAAATAATTTGAAGAATTCAATCAACGTGGGCGACTGTTCTCCTAGATTAAGAAAGCAATCTACCTTTTCCCCCTCAGTAGTGGAAAATTATGAACTAGATCTATAAACTGTTGTCCAGCTCCCATTTCCCTTGGTCCTGTCCAATTAATGGCCAAAAGTCAGGCTGCAGCCAGTCAGATTAGTTGGACAGAGCCTAGCATTGACATCAAGTCAGCCTTGAGATGGTGCTCCTGGGGGCCATCAGCTACACTTCCTCATATGGTTCCCCTCTGTCCCAAACAATTGCCCCATTGTGGGGATCTGACCCCGACGGCGCAGGTCCAATCCTGCTCACTCTCTTCTTTTTCCCTCCCCTCCTTTGTCCTACTGAGCTGTGCATCGATCTGTATATTCTTTTCCAGTGGCCAGGGACTCCTGCCTGGTCTCGGCTAGTGTTCTGCAAGATCTTCTGCATCTGAAGATGTATTCCTGGTGCATCTGTGGAGAGAGGTACCCCACGTCCACCTACTCCTCTGCCATCTTCAGCTACACATTTCTTTCACACGTGCTGATCATGCCCTCAACCGCAGACAGACAGCATGCCAAGGGCACAAACAGGCCCAGGCAAGGTAATGGTTCTCACTACAAAAGAAGCAGCTCAGATTCAGATGACACCTCCTACCAGCACCAGTAGAGCTGTCCTAACAGCACTAGGCACAGTAACTTGCCCGTGGTAGGGCTAGTGTAAGTATCCATCCAAATATGTGTTCACCAGGATCACTCTCAGAAAAATAAAGCTGTCAGATACTGAGCTTCCCTCTGGACCATGCAAAGGGCTGGGTATTTCATACACACTGTTTCTAGTCTGCACACTGTTTCCAGTTCACACACCAAGCCTAGGGAGTAAAAATGAACCCATTTTGCTGATGGGAAAACAGAGGCTCTTGGTCTAGCATGTGGTCCAAGACCACAAGGTCAATACGCAGTGGAGCCAAGACTCCAACTGATGAATGACTCTAGAACCATGCATTTTCCACATGAGCATGCTGTCCACTCATTTTGCTGGCTCTCTCCATGCCATTTTGATTTATTGTGATTAAGGGGTGCTTTCAGACTGCAGTGCTCTTCTGTGTACAGTATCTTATTTATTCTTCATAGAAGCCTGATAGGTAAAGCAGATTAAAACTCCACTTTACAAATCGGGAAAGTCAGGATTATGTGAGAAGTAAGAACTCAGTCCCAATCATTCTTTCCCTAGATCCTGAGCCTTCGTACCATCAGATGACATGAAAACTTGAGACATAAGAGTGAAAATTATTTTTATTTTCACAACAATGTTACAATCCCCTATCTAAAAATCTCCCATGGTTTTCCATGTCTGCAGGATTAAATCTAACCACATTACTGTCTTAAATAAGGCCCTTCTGAGCTAACATCCCCTGCCTCATCAGTCTCCTCTTCACTTCCTTCCTGCCTCTCCAATCTTGCACTGCTGTCTTGAGCCACAGCTAAGTACTCTCCATTCTCCAAAGATGCCATGATGGCGCACATCTGAGCTCTTGCCCACGCTGGTCCCTCTTCCTGGAAAACTCCTCCCACTTCCCAACTACCACCACCACCCCCCAGGCTGTTCCCACTCAGCCTTGTCATCACCTCGAATGAGATGGTCCACAGTAGGGCATTGAGTGGGTACTCACCTCTATCCACGAGGCTCCCCACTAGCAGTGCCTGTCTCTGCAGCTCACTGGAGGTGAGGGCTGGCTTCCTGATGATGGCCCGAAGAGCCCGGCCCATTCTAGCCATGTATAACAGCACTGAGCTTCAGGAACATACCCCTCCTCCCCCTCGCCTCTTCCCTGCCCTTCTCGCTCCTCTCCAACCTTCCAGGCCAGCTCCCACCTCAGAGCCATTGTTCCTGATCTTCCCTTTCCTCCCAAGCATACTTTCCTCCCAAGCAATTCACAAGGCTGACCACCCAGTGAGTGAGGCCTTCTCTAAATTCCTATTAAATTGCTACCCCTATTCCTAGCCCAATACCTTTTCTCCTTTTTACGTATGTTTTTAAGCAATTCTTAAAATCTGACAGACTGTATATTTCATATAATTTAAAAAAAAATTCTGTCTTATGAATGAATGAACAAAACTTTAGAGCCCTAACTGCTCCCACCCACAACCTAGCCCCCAGCACAATGCCTGACCAGGGTCCATCGTTTCCTTCCGCTGCCTAGAAACTCCTAAAGAGTTAGCCAAGCCTGTTTTGTGTCTATGGGCCAAGACAAAGCCAAAGAATCACAGACAAATCATAATCCAGTGAGTAAGGGTAAGTTAATTGTGTCTCTCAGAGCAACTGGTCCAAGAAGAACCACTACCAGGGACAAGGGTGTAGGACCACAGGAACAGAGAGCCAGGGAAGATGAAAAACCAGGAACAAGAAATCAAAACAGGCCAGGGAGAGGGCGGTGTGAGAAAATCACAGAAATGGTGAGCTTTGCTACGTGCACGGTGATGAATTTCACAGGCAGACCAGAGTTGAGAAAGACAATGTTTGCTGAATAAACGAATAACCAATGGAAAAGGTGGGGACGGTCCCCAGCACCTGGTGGCTGGTCCTTTCAGGCTGCTCTATTGAACAGCTTTCCCATGTGGGAGCTGTGACTCGCGTCCCAAGAGGCACAGGTGTCATACCAATGCCAGTCTCTGATTAACAGGAGCCAATGCAGGGCACTGCAGGCACTCAAAGCTTGGCAAAAAAGGCCAACAGCCACAACAGATTCCCTGAGCAGAACTGTTCTATTTGATAAATGAAGGACAGGCTTTAGTTCCCAGTCTGCAGGCCTGGCTCCAGCATGAAGCCAGGTCGTCTTTGTGGTTCCACTAAGCAAGTACAAAGCAGAGCGGAGGACAAACCACTGTTTCACCTGGAGAGAGCAAGCAAGCACACTGGGGAGCTCTGAGGATGTCTGCCAAACACAGGAAAACTAGGCATTGGAAAAAAAAAACATTTTAAATTGGCATCACAGAGTTATAATCTCAGGAGGACTCTAACTCTAGAAGCTAGGAAGAGGTCGAATATACACACATAGGTGTAGCAGGATACTCTCTGCCTCCACACCGTGTAGTGTAAATGAGCCAGGAGGTAAGGAACCAAGGCCAAGAAGCAGCCATTTGTTCCTTTCAAGCCTATTTATGTCATTCATTTCACTCTACTCTGAATGATTATTTTCTTATAGTGAACCAGAACTGGACTGGAGGGTCAGGACTTTAGAAATCCTTTAGTTTTTTAAAAAAAGTAATTCATATTAGATGAGTATTATATAAACTCAAAGACTGAACCAATACAGATCAAGACATTGATATCATATCAACACAGCCATTGATGGGCATTGAAATACATACAGAGTTATAAACACAGATATAAATACATAATATAAAACATAACATTGCCTCTTAAGTGCCCCCACCTCCAAACACATTCTTCTTTCCAAAGATAACCACTGATAATAACTAAGGATTTCCTTCAAATTGTTTATATGTGTAATTTCAATCATATTTAAACATACGCTTCCCTGGTAAAGATCTGCCTGCAATGCAGACCTGGGTTTGATTCCTGGGTCAAGAAGATTCCCTGGAGAAGGGCATGGCAACCCACTCCAGTATTCTTGCCGTGAGAATTCCATGGACAGAGGAGCCTGGTGTGCTACAGTCCATAGGGTCGCAAAAAGTTGGACGTGATTGAAGCAACTTAGCACACACACATAAATATACACTAACATAATTGGTTGTTTAATTAATGGGATCATTATACATCATTTTAATGCCTTTTGTCACTTAAGAAGATTCCTCAGTTATCTTCCTATGTCTGTACTTGGAGATACTTTTGACTTTTAATTATAATCATCACATGATAGCTCACAGAGTCGATACACATTATTTTATTTAATCTCTTAAGAAAACTTTGAGCAATGGAGCTTTTCACAACTATAAAATAATATGGCGCTAAACATCCTGGGAACAACATCTTGGTAA
Source organism: Aepyceros melampus (assembly GCA_006408695.1). Classification (NCBI taxonomy): domain Eukaryota; kingdom Metazoa; phylum Chordata; class Mammalia; order Artiodactyla; family Bovidae; genus Aepyceros; species Aepyceros melampus. Next base: position 139,998 of record SJXQ01010032.1, on the reverse strand, counting down.
ACATGAAGAAGGATTTCTTCAGAATTGTTAGAATTAGAATTCTGGGCCCACCATGAATACAATCTAAATTTTGAGGGACTTCCCTGGTGGTTCAGTGGTTAAAAGTCCACCCTCCAACACAGAAACACAGGTTCGACCCCTGGTCTGGGAACTAAGATCCCACATGCTATGGTGCAACTAAGCCTGCACGTCACAGCTACTGAGACCGAGTACAGCATCTAGAGAGAGCCTGAGCACCTCAAAAAGAGTCCACGCGCTGCACTGAAAGATCTTGCGTGCTGTAACAAAGACCCCGGGTGCGGCAATTGAGACCCAATGCAGCCAACTAAAGTAAACACACGAATATTGTTTACAAAGAAAAAAATACACAAATTTTGAAAGATACTGAGAAATAAGTCCCCTAACAGTCTTCACCATAGCCCTCACCAACCGGCACTGTATGAGACACCAGTTTCCTCCTACCCTTGCCCACAGTGAATATCATAATCTTTTAAATATGTATCGGTCTCATAAATGATAAATTATAACTAGTTTTCTTTTTTCTTCCCATGATAATTACTGGGACTGAACACCTTTTTATATGTCTGTCGCCCATTTGGATATCTTGTCTTATGAACTGTCTGCTGCTACTCTTTGTCCCTTTTTTGTCTTTTTTTTTTTTGAGTAATTTGGAAGAGCAGAAATACTCTCCTTTTTCTACCTTCTTCCCCATACACATTAGAACTTCGTTTTCACAATGACATTTTTCTTCTTGATAAGTTCGTTTCATCTGCCCAATTCAGCTCTTAGCTTCTCGTGATGGAATACATTACTGCTGCTGTGTCATCTCTATACTGAGTGTTGTTGATCTTGCGTATTGCCTGCTCAGCTATGTCTATGTCACATATGGCCCCATGTGCCCCAGCACAGACGTAGGCAGTGCTGGCAGAGTGGAAAGGGCCTCGTCTCTGCCCCAAGAAGCTGGAGACTTAGTCATATCTCGTAATCTCTGTAGTGTCCGTGTCCTCACTTAGTTGGCTCAACCAACCCCCAGGGTTGCAGGTATCTACTTTGTACAAACCGAACCTTCTACAGCCAGAGTTCTAGTTGCCTCCAAAAGCGTTCAGCACAGTTTTACCTTGTATCTGTGTCTTTCACACCTATCTCAAACCTTGAACTCTGTTTTGTCATCACAAGTAAACTCTAAATAATTACTTGTAGGCTACTCTTACAGCTCATAATAAATTTGAGAGACACTTGAGAACAGTAACATGTCCTACTGGGCCAAGAAAAAAAGATTATTTCCTGATTTTTGTTCCTGAAGAGGAATTTTCACTTCAACTATTGCTTCATGCCCAATATATACCATCTATAAATCTATAAAATAATTAACATTCCTTTCAATATAAAGGACTCAAGATTCCTCAAAATTCATAGCTCAGTTACACAAATAAGAAACCAATGTCTATGACATAAATTGGATTTTCCTCAACATTCAAATATTGAATATAAACTTTTCTCTCAAACTCTCCTAAACATTTAATTACAATCACAAAACTGATATGTCACATTCTCACAAATTCTTTAAACATATTAGAAGTAGATAAAATTACCACAAATTACCATGGTATTACAGAATTTGCTATTAAATTTAAAACTACTTTAAGTGTTAATAACTTTAGCTTAAATTCTATATCTTCCAAGGGTTGCAGTAAGTAATTATATCAAGTCCACTCTTCTCCCTCTCAAAAAAATCTCAGACTAATCAACTGAGTTTGCAAGTTTTATATTCCTGATCCTTTGGGTTTTTTTTTTTTTTTTGAAGTGGGGAGTAATGTGGGGCATTGTTATGTTGTCTTCTGTTTGGGTTCAGGGGGTTTTATCTGATATGGGATTTGGTTAAGCAATTTTAGGGATTAAACTTCCTTTACTATGTCAATAAGGCTCTTAAGTTCACACTTTTCACACAGGTTTTAATATCTCCCATTGAAACTACGTACTGCACTCAAGTTTCACTTGGTTAGCATGAACCTTTGTCCATCATTGCTCTATAGTGACCTGGCTGGTTAGTGTTATTAGAAAAGATTACATTCTTAATTACTCTATTATTATGATCAGTAAGGCCATCCAAGTGTCTTGTTTCCTAGGAGATGACAGACTGAGTGTGTATAATTACCTTCACTCCTTAGGACATCTGCACAATTGAAAACCTTGCCACACAATATTAACCCCTCTCTCAACTTGGTTACTGTGACTTATCATTGTGCCAATTAAATCTTGGGCCCTCGATGTATTTTTATTTGAGACACTGGATACAACCAATTTGTCCTGTTCTTAATGGTTTCTACTATTTTTCCCTAGACTATTTGGAAATGCATTTTTAACAATAGTTCTAAGATGCTGTAAGAACAGATAAATACAATAGAAGAAACGAAATACTCATATATATTAACACCTCCCCCCACTCATTTGATCCTCCAGAGAAGGCAATGGCACCCCACTCCAGTACTCTTGCCTGGAAAATCCCATGGACAGAGGAGCCTGGTAGGCTGCAGTCCATGGGGTCACTAAAAGTTGGACACTGAGCAACTTCACTTTCACTTTTCACTTTCATGCATTGGAGAAGGAAATGGCAACCCACTCCAGTGTTCTTGCCTTGAGAATCCCAGGGTTGGGGGAGCCTGGTGGGCTGCCGTCTATGGGGTCGCACAGGGTAGGACATGACAGAAGTCACTTAGCAGCAGCAGCAGCAAGGGGCCAATATTTGGGAAACTAAGAGTGTATGTGAGAGTCAGTAGTGGCCAAAAGGCCTGCTTCTGTAGCTGGGTCACTTTTGGAGGTGACAGGACTGGAAAAGATACTTCTATTTTTGAGTTCATGAATTCAAAGTGATGTTTTGTTTAACTTAGCACATTATGTTGACATACCCTACTTTTCTGAGAGAGGACTTTCTATCACCTTGACAATAAATACCCCTCCAAGGCCTAGTAAGATATCCCACAAATGCGTGTTGAGTCACATTAAATTGACAGTCTTCTGCATAGAGGTGTGGCTTCCCCCATCCCACTATCCCTGATGAAAGGCTGATGGTGACTAGCAGAGGCTCTCTTCATCACACGCTGCCTCACCCCCAACCTCACACAACCTACTCCTTACAAACAGAATTATTTCACCAAATAACTAATCTTCTTCTAAGATATAGTGAAAGTGTCAGAATCCATTCTCATCTTTGGAAAAACTGTGGCACAACTCATGGTCATCTTCTCTTCTTATATAGGTGACCTCCTTCTTTCATTCCATGTCCTCATCCTGCCCCAAGGCAACCTCACTCCAGGGACATGACAAAGTCGCCCAGAATCCCACAGCCAGAATTTTCCATCCCCTCTTCTTGCATCCAGATGAACTTAATGTCTGTCCCACACCTTTTTCTTTTGTTGTAGTTTTTGATCACATTCACCCATTTCCCCCATCCAATCTCCTGCCTCTGGCAACCACCAACCTGTTTCTTCAATTTTTATGTCACAGTCCTTACATAAGTGCTTACTGAATCCAACTGGTTCACTTTAGCACAAAATAGTAATGGTTAATGAAGAATTAAGCTAGTAACTCTTCCAGGGAATCATGAGCATCCAGATAGGCAGTGGGGAAGGTTACTCACCCCTCAGTACCATCATGAGTGAGCAGCCAAGCTAGCTCTTATTTCAAGCTTGCACCAGGAAGTTATCCCTTAAAAAGAAAGCCCAGGGAATCATCCACAATCATCAAATATAAAGATGATGACAAGAACTGTGGCAGGAAATAAGATTGGAGTGGTAGACAATCATTCTGTTTGCAATGTATGGCAGCATTTTCATGCAATATATAGAAGTTTTAACTTTATCCCTTTAGAACAGGGTTCTATTGAAGGTTCTTTATCAGCTGAGATTTGTATTTCAGAAATAAAATTTAGAAGCTGTGTAGAAAATGGGCTGAGAGTGGTTCTGTGCAGAGCTATAGCCTAAGCTAGAAATGACAAGAGCTGAACTAGTAGTGGAGGTAGAGAAGAGTAGAAGAATTAGCAATACATCCAAGAAGGAGAAATCAGTCAGATCTGTGGATGAACTAGATGCAAAGGAACTGAAGAAGGGACAAGTCTAGAATATCTCCCAGTTCTTTGATAGGGTATCTTCAGGGATGGTGACACCATTCACTACCTCAGGGATAAATGGGGAGACACAAGTCTGCAGGGAAAACACAGACTCTGAATCGGAGCTCTTGAATGATAGAACCTATGGGCTTGTGGCACAGAATTGGAATCAGACCTCGAGATGTAACTGGACACCATGAGATGACCTGGTGGAGATGAGGGTGGCCTAAGCAGAAGAGAAAACAAAATAAGCTTCAAAGCAGGCTGGAGGTGACAGACAACAAGGCAAAAAAATTACTGCGTGGGCAAGTGGTAAGAATATTCTCCTCTGTGAAGGATCCACATTTACTTTTTAATTAACTCATTTACTGACATTCTCATTCCCACTAAGAGAGCTTGAATCAGCTTACAAAACACAAGACAATTTGGTAAAGAAAGAAAGTAGATAAAGAGAGAGAACAAAGACAAAACAAGGGTAAAATAGTGTTAGAAACTATAAGCAAATTGAAAATACAAAAACATGGATGTCAGAATGTCATATACAAAGGTTAAATGTTCCAAGTTTACTCCTAAGTGTCACAACAGCCAAACTTAGAGGAGAATGGTAGATTTTCCTAGTATTTAAATCTGAAAAAAACCTAATGATCCTCATAAAGGGGCATGATGTAATACAGTTGAAAACTCCTTGAACAAGCACAACAGGCAACTTTCATATGGCTTCTCCTTATAGCATCCTCACTGATTCACTCCAAAGTTCAGCTCAGTAAAAGCAGTTTATGAGAGACCAAAAAAAAAAAAAAAAATTTGTTCCAAGTACATATCTCTTTGATGGTCTGGCTTGATCTGGGGATAAATTTTAGGCTACTGGAGGAATTGAAAACCTTCCAACAATCCTCTAAGAGTTTTATTTCTCACAGTTGAGCTTTCAATAAGAACTGAACAACAGAGTTCAAAGTTATGGTCTCCAGAATGGACCTGGAGTACAGCTATCCCAGGAAATATCTCTATCCTTTAACAATCTGTTGAGTAGGAACATTCTTTCCATATGTCTCTTTCATAAGAGACATTCTCTTATGAAAACCAAAGAGCCTGAGCAGAAATGCATCTGAAAAGAGGGTTCCCCCTTCTCTTCCCTCCTCTGCCAAGTGAAATACCAGCTGGACATGAACACGGTCCTTCCTTGGCAGACTGCCCTATTACACAAAGTAAATGGCTGATAAGGACTTAGTATTAGACAGGCCATGTATCATTGTGATCAAGAATTCCAGTAACATTACATTCAGGGTAGATACTTGTTTTTGTGCTGTTAGGACCCTAAATGCGGAGGGACAGCAAGGGAGATTAAAGCTAATGGAAGTAGGAAGAAACAGTCTAGAGGGCAAACAGGTTGATTTCACACTGCAAAGATGATTGAAAAAGAGAAAAATGATTTCTTCTGTCACTGAAAATGACAAAACAGAAAACCCTAACGTAATTCAGCCCAAAATCACACCGACTGCACTCTGCCTTGTCTTTGCACGTGAGACACACATTCTGCTCTTCTCCCAGGTAGCTTACCAAGCAGGCACTGCCCCTTGTTGGCAGGACCCCTCAGCCAGACTAGGAGCTGAAGTGAAGCTCTGCAGAGTTAACTGACCAGTGGTCTAAGCTGTATACCCTTCAACATGATTTTATCAATAAAGCAGGCATGTGATCTTCATCCTTCAGACTCCTCAGAACTGTTTGAGAATACAATGGTGTCCTTTACTGGCCTCTTAAAAATCCCTGTATATGGTGGGGATAAGAAAGGTGAAGAATGAACTTATGAACTACAAATTCATTCCTACTAGGCTCTGACAACAGGAAATAGTTACAGTCCTGCAGCCCTAGACTAGGAAGAGACAGGCTGAAATTAACCAATGAGCTGCTGGCTGCTCTGTTGTGAGTTAGGAAGTAGGGACATGTGTATATGTTATAACTTTGTAATGAGACTGAGGTGTCAGGTTTCTTCATTCTTCAAACTACAACTTAAGGTGACTAGGCTATAAGTTATGTTCAGTTCAGTTCAGTTCAGCTCAGGCGCTCAATCATGTCCAACTCTTTGTGACCCCATGAATTCCAGCACACCAGGCCTCCCTGTCCATCACCAACTCCAGGAGTTCACTCAAACTCACGTCCATTGAGTCAGTGATGCCATCCAGCCATCTCATCCTCTGTTGCCCCTTCTCCTCCTGCCCCCAATCCTTCCCAGCATCAGAGTCTTTTCCAATGAGTCGCTCTTTGCATGAGGTGGCCAAAGTATTGGAGTTTCAGCTTTAGCATCATTCCTTCCAAAGAAATTCCAGGGCTGATCTCTTTCAGAATGGACTGGCTGGATGTGCAGTCCAAGGGACTCTCAAGAGTCTTCTCCAACACCACAGTTCAAAAGTATCAACTCTTTGGCGCTCAGCTTTCTTCACAGTCCAACTCTCAATTCATACATGACTACTGGAAAAACCATAGCCTTGACTAGACAGACCTTTGTTGGCAAAGTAATGTCTCTGCTTTTGAATATGCTATCTATGTCGGTCATAACTTATCTTCCAAGGAGTAAGCATTGTTTAATTTCATGGCTGCAGTCACCATCTGCAGTGATTTTGGAACCCCCCAAAATAAAGTCTGACACTGTTTCCACTGTTTCCCCATCTATTTGCCATGAAGTGATGGGACCAGATGCCATGATCTTTGTTTTCTCGATGTTGAGCTTTAAGCCAACTTTTTCACTCTCCTCTTTCACTTTCATCAAGAGGCTTTTTAGTTCCTCTTCACTTTCTGCCATAGGGGTGGTGTCATCAATTTAGCAAAGGGTCTTAACTCTCCAGAATCTTCTCTGCCTACTTTTAGCTGTTATTCTCAACTTCAGACAGGAAACTCTGAAGCCTCTCAAAAAATTCCATACACTGATGAGGATGAGTAGGGTCAAAGTAAGCAAAACAGGAACCTTTCCTGCTATTTCCAAGTTTAAGTAGAACAAAGAAGCATCCTACAGCATCTTGCTACTTGCTTCTGAAGCACAAGGAGGCATCTCAGTACCAATTTGATGCTAAAGGAAAACAACCTCGTTACTTCCACTTACCAGTTTGCTGGAAAGTAATCAACATCTGTCTCTGAAACCAACAACCCCTACCCAAACCCATGCCCAAGACTTCAAAGGAATTTATCTTCCTTTGGGAAAATACTCTTATGCCTTTCCATTTCCTTTCAGAAAACAGTGATCAGACTCATCAACAAGCTGCTCAAGGCTTGAGCCCTACAATGTTGAGTCAGAAGAGGCTTAGAGAACTATACTCTCTCTGGTTGCAAGCAACAGAAATGGACTTCAGGTAACAAGTAAAAACAGTGTATTCTAAAAAGCCATGGGGCTGCTCACATGACTGAAGGTAGAATCAGGCAACAAAGCGTGGAGCAGATAGGTACAAGGAGGCTCCAGATGGTTTTGCGGCCAGCTGAACCCTGGCCACGCAGCTGGAATGATGAGTGTCAACAGCTTCTTTCTATTTGGTTCATTCTGCTCAAGAGTCAAATTCCGGGAAAGAAACAACGAATCAAGCTTAGGTGTACCCTGCCTATAAGAAGTTCATGGAAACTGAGACAGGAGAGTCTGCCTCAGCTGCCACAATGAAATGGAGTGTCCCAAAACTTGCCCACCTACCATCATTGCACACAAAGGAGGGAAGCAAATTCCCCAGAAGAAAATCAAACTGCTGTTAGGAAAGGGCAATTCATGCATGGTAGAAAAATATGTAAAATGTTCTTCTCAGGATTCAACCCAATTCTCTTCTTTTACAGTTAAGGAAGCTGAGATCCAGAAAGGTAAAATAAATCTTAAAGGTCAAAGATCAAGTCTGAGGCAGACATAGAACAATATTTAAGACAACTATTATCCCAAGTGTGGTCTAGGGGCCTATAGCACCTCATCCTCTGAGAAATGCTGACTCTCAGGCACCAACCCCCAGAAGCAGTGAGTCAGAATCTGTATTTTAACAAGTTCTCTGGGTAATTCATAGTAGAGTAACGTTTGAGAATTACTGCTCCATATTATAGATCTCAACCTTGAATGATAGTTGAACCCAGGTATTTCTTGCCTGAACTTGATCTAGGACAGTTTTTCCCCAGTTCACAGGAAAAGTCTGGCATAATTGTTTCTTCCTCATTTTCTAGCCTCTAGGATCTATTCCCATGTGCTAGTTAGTACACCCAGACAGAGGGCAACTTATGTGATCACCAGAAGCATAAGAGCAGGGTGTACACTTAAGCCAGATTCCAAGACAGTAACGAGAGAATTCTTAAAGTCAAGGCCTTACCAATGCAATCTGAAAAGTTTAAATTCTTAGATTCAGGACTTGACTTTACTCTTGTTGAGAAAGAATAGTCCCAACTGTGAAACAAGAACCAAAAACCTATAGTGATATGAATTGCTTCATGGCACTTGAGTGTGAGAAACAGCCCACTTCTTTATTGTTCGGAATCAAACTAAATCCTTTTCAGTCCCAACTGGTGGGCAAGAAATCTACTTGCAGTTACTCAACCTTCCCTTGATTTAATCAGAACCAGGAGGCTTATGTGGTTTTACAAAAACCAAGACAGGGCCCTTTGTCTTCAGTTGGCCATGACCACTGACTCTGCCGGATGGTCACTGCTCTGTGAGGATGCAGGCATCATACCTGTTATTTGAAGACCTTTGGTCTCTGTATCAGCAGGTGAGACACCAACCTCCCCCTCCTCCCCTACAGAGGTGCTGTGCTTTGTTTTATGTTGGTGGAAATGAGCTTTTGTTACTCAGCTGTTATTGCATACATATAATATAGGCAAGGTTTCCTTGTTTGCCTGCTAGGGGAAAACATATCAACATTTTATGTTGAAAAAAAATTAAAAATTAAAAAAAAAAAACATTTTATGGTGCTCCATAAAGAACATGATAGAAGTCCAGAGCACCAACCTGTCCGGGGGCTCTGTCACCTAGACAAGTATGAGGGATGGCTCTCTGGCCTCTGTGCTGGCTCAGGCCTACATGGCCTGTGCTGCTGTTGAGCTTTGTAACTCAGACACTCCTACATGCTATTTCTATACCTACTCTTAATCCTGAACCTATACATTGTTGCTCATCCAACTTCTTATCACCTTCCCTTCTGGTGCATACTCCTTCTCTACTGGAAAACACAGTGCGGTGTGGTGAAGCAGTATGGCTCAGATTATTTGGGGGACTTGGATAATGAGGATTTCCTCACTGAACAATCAGGGTTATTAAGACTGTATAACTGATTAAACAGAAGCCAGTTCTGGTCATGAGAGCATGAGTGTGGTGTGTGTGTGTGTACATTGTGGGGGTAATGAGAAAACAATGGAATAGATGTTAAATTATATGGCTTGATTTAAGTATGAGTCATTGGCCCCCCAAATTCCTTGCATATTATCAGATCCCTAGATTTATCTTTACTAGAAAACTAAGTTTTTCATGCCATAGTTACAAGTGTGCGCATGTGTGCTAAACTACTTCAGTCATGTCCAACTCTTTGAGACCCCATGGACTATAGCCAGCCAGGCTCCTTGGTCCATGGGATTCTCCAGGTAAGAACACTGGAGGGGGTTGCCGTGCCCTCTTTCAGGGGATCTTCCCAACCCAGGGATCGAACTCGAGTCTCCTCTGTCTCTTACTTTGGCAGGTGGGTCTTTTACCACTGGCACAATGGTTAAAAGAAAGACTTTGTAAATAATCCTGGAATAAAGAATAGAAAGCCTATAATCAGACTAAAGACTAAATAATTTGCAGCAAATATTTTCCTGAGGACAGATTTAGGTTGGGAGAGGAGATATCTGAGGAACAAGATGTCAGGGAAGATGGAGTCTTGAAAGTATACCAAGGATGCATTCATCATATTCACAATTTTGCCAAGATCTCATAGTAAGTGCCAATACTTTACTGTACCCCAAAATGCCCTTAAATATCAAGCATGGCCAGTTTCCTTCACTCCTTCTAAACCAGAGATCTCAAGGCCAGTGGCTACTCTGGTAACCATTCCAATCAAGTTACAGATCAAGAGGCCTTCACAGTCATCAGGTTCCAGATGACTTGGGTATAACAGAGGCCCTTCCAGAAAATGTTCTACAGCAACAACCAAAATGGAAGAAGAAAACACTGCCCCTTTGAGCTCCTGTATATGCCTGATTGTATTCTTGGACCAACAAAAGAAGCATGCACTGATTTATATACAGTTCCAAGAGGTATGTGGCAGGGCCTTGCCTTCAAGGAGCTTTTAGTTTACAGAGGGAAACAGAGCTCATGCAGAGAAAGAAAACAAATAATACACAGAGGTCTTCAGTAAGATCAAATGAATGGAAGAGCTAACTTCAGTGGAATTCAAGTGAGAAAAGAGGGGGTCAGGGAGTTCTCATCATTAGCCAGAGTGATTTAGGAAGGCTTTCTGGAGGACTGAGGATTTTTAACTTTACCTTGAACAACAATTCTTAATTTAAGGTCAGTATTTTCTTAATGGGTACATAAATCGAGCTTCAGGAGTCAATGAACCCTTTGAATTCATTTTCCTGGGATAAAAGATAGCTTTCATCAGATTCTCAAAGGGGTGACTGAAAAAGTTACAAGTCATTACCTTGCAAGAAATTGCATGAGTAGTGAGGAAGAAAAGCAACATCCTAAAGAAGGGGACAAGTAAACGAAAAAATAGTGAGGGAATGAACAAGTCGCATTTAAGTGGAAAATGATCAATGTTCACCTTGTGATAGCAGTGGTCTCATGAGCATCTGGGACAATGTCAAGAGATGGAGCTGGGACGCAGGTTAAATTGGTTGGTAAAGGGCCTTAACTATCAGGATTGTGCTATGGGTTGTGCTCAGGTAAGGGCTTCCCTCATGGCTCAGCAATAAAGAATCTGCCTGCCAATGCAGGAGATGTGGGTTCAATCCCTGGATCGGAAATATCCCCTGGAAAAGAAAATAGCAACCCACTCCAGTACACTTGCCTTGGAAAGCCCATGGACAGAGGAGCCTGGTGGCTACAGTCCATGCTGCTACTGCTAAGTCGCTTCAGTCGTGTCCGACTCTGTGCGACCCCATAGACGGCAGCCCACCAGGCTCCCCCATCCCTGGGATTCTCCAGGCAAGAACACTGGAGTGGGTTGCCATTTCCTTCTTCATGGGGGTCACAAAAAGTCAGCGACTTCGTTACTAAACAACAAAAACAAGTGCTCAGGTAAAAGACACCATGATGTGGGACTGAGGATGATTAATCTGGGGGGGGGTAGGATGAAAGTGGAAGCTGGTGAGCCTGAAGTCAGAGAAACACCAAGGCCAGTGACTGATGAGAATCAAGAAAGTGAGTTGAGCTGGTGCTGTAGCCAGGGAATGAATGAAAGGGATTCTGGAGCATTTGAGAGATAAAATTGAGTGACTTTGAGATGTGGGAGGAGAGAAAAAGGAACCAAGGGTGACTTCAAGCCTCAAGCCTGGATGTCTGGAAGAGCACAGAGTTGTTTGTAAAACTAAGGGACAGAATAGAAAGCTGGCTCCCAAGAGAATGGTAGAGACTAGAATCCCCAACATGTGTAGAGTTTGAGGGGCCGTCCCCGTGACTGTTGAAAAACCCTTTATCGATGGCGCCAAATATCCACAAAACCCAAAATAAGATGGGCGCCATCACCAATCACATTGTTCCAGGCTAGTACCCTCTATCTCAGACAACTGATTGTCTGACTACTTGAGGGACTCTTAATTTGAAGTGGTATCATTTTTGTTTTTTATTAGCAATCTTCCCTAAAGCACTTTCTGGGAATGACGTTACCACAGTGTGATTAGGAGCCGAGCAAGGACATAAACATTCCAGTAAGATAAAAGCAGCCTCGTTTTCCCAGAACTCTCACAGTACTTCAACTTCATTAGGCTCCTTGTTGTTTCATTAGAGTCAATGCCATTTAAATTTTTATGTTCATTTCAAGGCTATTTGTTTTGACAAAGGATTTTAAGAAAATGCAGTAGGAACTTTCTGGGTTTTATTTAACTTTATAACCGTCTAATTTACTCCCCAATAAAGTGGTAACTAAGCATCCCTGTTATGCTGCTAAAAACCTCTTTGCGTAAGTTTGAAATACAACACAAGGCTGCAGGGAGGAAATTCATGGAAAGAAAATGCTGACACAAGCTATCCAATGTTTGGTGCTGGGTTTAGGGACTCACTATTTCCTCTCTCCATTAGCACCCACACACCCTATAGGACCCAAAGTCACCTCCTATACTTATATACTGTTCCTTTTCTAAAGTTCTCTGCCACTTATAGAAGAGGTGAAACCCCACAGCCTAGGCATGCCAAAAGACAGAAGATAACAGTGACTAACGAGGGACAGGGTGATTTAAAGGGGAGAAACAGGGATGTACAGATTTTAAAAAATCGTTCTCCATTTCTCCCCAATATGACACCCTGACTGATTCATATAGATCTTCTCACTCACCGCCTCATGAATCAAGCCACTGTTCACCTCTTCATTTTGTACAATGTTCCTGTCTGGTTGGCAGGACTTACCTCTTATCCACGTAACTGCAGCTGATCTTCCAATATCCAGCTTAAATCCTGCGTCCTCCCTAAACCTCTTTATTACAACCTCTTTATTTATTATAACCTCCTTATTAGAAAATAAACATGCTTATTTCATGCCTCTAGATCATCGTCTCCTCTCAATTACCCAAGAAACAATAACTTTTGAGCCCCTATTAACTATAAATATGAGTGTACATGGGACTTATGCCTTGTGTTCCCCTCTGATTATTGGAGGATATCCATCTCATCATTGTCACTCTAATCCAGGAGATTTTCACTTCTTTTGTATTCCTCTAAATGCCAAACCAATTCTTAGGCAAACTATCAATTAATGCCTGTCTTCAAACAAATGTGCCTGGTGTGTTCTAAAGAAGAAAATAAGAAACAAAAACACTTGGGCCAATTCAGTACCACCTCTCATTTCAGTACAATTAGAAAATTTAGAATAATATACATATATTTTCTTTAGGCAGAAGAAACAAGAAAATGAGCCCACTGAAAAGTGTTTCTAATACAGTAATTTGGTAATGTGTTTTGGTGGCTTTGTGACATACAATAAGGGAGGAGAACTAATTTCCACCTGGATTTCACAAGTCACTGGTCCTGAGGGGGTCGAGTGGCTCAAGCGGCCCTTGGACGTGAGTAGCAAGGCATTCACTTCATCTATGATAACAGGCAGTATGTGCTTCCACAAATGGGCTTACAATTCACAAGCTCTAAACTCGTGTCTACAGAACTTCCCCTGAGATCACCTTCAAAACACAAAGCCTGAACTCCCTGGGGGGAGGGGGGGCGGGAATAGCATCATAAGCAAAAGAAAAAAGTCATTATCCTTAAAATAAAAAATATTCTAAAACAGGAGATGTGCGTTGGTATATCCTCACATTTAGCTTTTTCCTAATTATGAAGTCAGTGCCACTACACTCTTTCCCCAGTACAGATGAGGGTCTCTTTTTCACACTTCATGACTCCTCATCAGCTCATATGACTCTCCAGGAAGCAATAAATCCTCACCCACCTGAACTGCTAGCTCCTCACACAAACATCTGGCAAGCTTTGTGGGTCTCTTAACTATTGAATTTCCATATCAAACACAGTTTCTATTTAAATCATTTATTTATAACACTTCTGTGTAAATCCAAACCAACAGAATATACTCTGAGGCAGATTTTAGCAGATGAATAAAATTTTTAACATTTATAACTTTTATAGCATGGCTTTTATAACTCAGGTAAACAAGCAGAGTAATTAAAATTATTATCTATGGACTCAGAATGAAGGAAAACAGAAAAGCCTTTATTAAAGTAGCCACTGAAGGAACATCTCCTCAAACACATGATTTATCCTTTTCCCAGAACAGCACCTAAAGTACATGAGTGGGCTCTTTAAATGAGAGGAATCTCTGTGAGATGGTTGCAGATGCTTATCTTTAGTTTCAGCTCTAAGAAGCCACAGATATTTCAGTGATTAGTTGCAGACACTGAGGAAAAGCTTAACAACACATACACCTGTGGGCTCTAAAATAATATGGTCCTGGGATCAAATATCAACTTTGTCTGGTATTGTATGAAATGGACCCATTTAATGATAGCTGGATGGTCTGTGTGATGATGGGAAAGTTTCACAGCCTCTCTAAGATTCTGTACAAAGAAGATAAAATTACTAAACCTACAGTAATAATTTGAGGATTCAACAAGATTATATATAATCCCTGCTACAGTCTCCGGCTGTATGGCATACAACAAAAGCTCAATAAATGTTGGTTTTTTTTCCTTCCTAGAGATTCATACCCCTTCTCCCATACTATGGGCCCAAACTGCTCAGAATTTAGGGACTCCATTCATGAACGCCCTAAAAGAGCATTTACAAAAGCATCCTTGAACACATCTCTTCACATCAGTTTCTCCATCCATAAAATGGAAATACTCCCTACCCTACTCATCTTATAAGATCTGCAGCACCTTTGAAAAGTATATAAGACTGAAAATAATGTTAATGAGAAAAGAGAAAGCCCTGGGATGCCCTTCAGAAGACCAGATTCTAGTCATGTGAACTTGTGCAAGCATCTTAACATCATGGTCCCCATGTTCCTTATGCTTAACATTATAAATAATGATACCTGCATTACTTGTCATAAGATTGTAGTAAAACCTTCATATCCATTATCTATCTTTATCCTCACACCTATGAAGCCAGAAAAGGTTTGGCTGATGATTATGTGGATCATAACAAACTGGAAAATTCTTAAAGAGATGGGAATACCAGACCACCTGACCTGCCTCCTACGAAACCTGTATGCAGGTCAAGAAGCAACAATTAGAACCAGACATGGAACAATGGACTGGTTTCAAATCGGGAAAGGAGTACATCAAGGCTGTATATTGTCACCCTGCTTATTTAACTTATATGCAGAGTACATCATGAGAAATGTGGGCTGGACGAAGCACAAGTTTGAATCAAGATTGCTAGGGGAAATATCAATAACTTCAGATATGCAGATGATACCACCCTTATGGTAGAAAACAAAGAGGAATTAAAGAGTCTTTTGATGAAAGTAAAAGAGGAGAATGAAAAAGCTGGCCTAAAACTCAGCATTCAAAAAACCAAGATCATAGCAACCAGTCCCATCACTTCATGCAAATAGATGGGGAAACAATAGAAAAAGTGACAGACTTTATTTTCTTGGGCTTCAAAATCACTGAAGATGGTGACCGCAGCCATGAAATTATAAAATACTTGCTCCTTGGAAGAAAAGCTATGACAAACCAATACAGCATATTAAAAAGTAGAGACATCACTTTGCCAACAAAGGTCCATATAATCAAAGCTATGGTTTTTCCAGTAGTCATGTATGGATGTGAGAGTTGGACCATAAAGAAGGCTGAGCACTTATCAAACAACTGATGCTTTCAAACTGTGGTGTTGGAAAAGACTCTTGAGAGTCCCTTGGACTACAAGGAGATCAAACCAGTCAATCCTAAAGGAAATCAGTCCTGGGTTTTCATTGGAAGGACTGATGCTGAAGCTGAAGCTCCAATACTTTGGCCACCTGATGTGAACAGCCAATTCGTTAGAAAAGACCCGAATGCTGGGAAAGACTGAAGGCAGGAGAAAGGGACGACAGAACACGAGATGGTTGGATAGCATCACTGACTCAATGGACGTGAGTTTGAAGAAGCTCTGGCAGATGGTGAAGGACAGGGAAGCCTGGTGCGCTGAAGTCTATGGGGTCACAAAGAGTTGAACATGACTGAGTGACTGAACAACAAGTTCTTTGAAGGTAAAGAAGATGCCTTTCTTCTTAATAGCTGTACTCTAACCTCAACAAGGATCTGTATTGTACCTTATACAATCAAATGCCAATGTGTTTATCAAACTGACTTTAATACATCCTCATTATATATAAAAATTTTCATGTAGAATTATGAATGGATATTCATTAAATCAGATATACTGAGGCAATCCAATGTATTGGTAAAAGCATGGACTTTATTTTTTAATTAATTTATTTATTTTAATTGGAGGCTAATTACTTTATGATATCGTAGGGGTTTTTGCCATACATTAACATGAATCAGCCATGGGTGTACCTGTGTTCCTGATCCTGAACTCCCCTCCCACCTCTCTCCCCATCCCATCCCTCAGGGTCATCCCAGTACACCAACCCTGAGCACCCTGCCTCATGCATTGAACCTGGACTGGCAGTCTCTTTCACATATGGTAATATACATGTTTCAATGTTATTCTCCCAAATCATCCCACCCTCGCCTTCTCCCACAGAGTCCAAAAGACTGTTCTATATGTCTGTGTCTCTTTTGCTGTCTTGCATATAGGGTCATCATTACCATCTTTCTAAATTCCATATATATGAGTTAATATACTGTATTGGTGTTTTTCTTTCTGACATTACATCTGTGTAATAGGCTCCAGTTTCATCCACCTCATTAGAACTGATTCAAATGTATTCTTTTTAATGGCTGAGTAATACTCCATTGTGTATATGTACCACAGCTTTCTTATCCATTCATCTGCTGATGGACATCTAGGTTGCTTCCACATCCTGGCTATTGTAAACAGTGCTGCGATGAACACTGGGGTACACATGTCTCTTTCAATTCTGGTTTCCTTGGTGTGTGTGTCCAGCAGTGGGATTGCTGGGTCATAAGGCAGTTTTATTTCCAGTTTTTTAAGGAATCTCCACACTGTTCTCCATAGTGGCTGTACTAGTTTGCATTCCCACCAACAGTGTATTGGGGTTCCCTTTTCTCCACACCCTCTCCAGCATTTATTGTTTGTAGATTTTTTTGACAGCAGCCATTCTGACTAGTGTGAGATGGTACCTCACTGTGGTTTTGATTAAGCATGGACTTTAAAACCAGAGCAGCTAAAACAGAATCACAGCTCTGCTCCTTATTATATGTGTGAGTCTAGGAAAGAGACCACATGTCTCCAGGCACTGGTTTCTTCATCTACCAAGTGAAAAAAACTAGACCTGCCTCATAAGGTAATATGGAAATTAAGTGAGATATCAAATGCATGTAAAAAAGAAGACATTTTGTACTTTCATATTCTGTGCATGGAGGGGGCATAAGCAGAGAGCACAAAATGGAAGGTAAGAATAAAGTGGAAATTTGGGCAAGCAGAAAATTACAAGACAATCCAGAAGAACACAGTGAAGGGTAGAGAGAGCTCTAAAGTCACTGGGGAGGGAAATGAAATTGAATGTCACACTTTGACCAGTGTTCCACCGGCTCCCATGGTTTCTAGTTTAAAGAGATGAGCTGAAGAGCCAGGTTAAGAAAAGGAAGGAAATATTCCACTCAGACATAATATCACTCCAAAACTTGCAGGTCCCTCCTCTTCCATGTTTTACTCCCCATGCTTCTAATTTTTCACACTCACTACTCCAAGCCTACTTACAGTTCCTTGGCTACACACTTGTACTGATTTTAACACACATGTACATATACATCTCATACATAGCCTCACACATACACAGAGAGAGACACAAACAAGCACACACGTACATACACCCTTTACTCTGGACCTCTAACCTCCAAACAGTTCAAGGACCCACATTTGAGCAGTATGAACAGATGATATTAATGTTAGTAAAACAAAACTGATAGGGTTTCTGGTTAGATGTGACAGATTGGACATTTGCATTTTACTCCACTTCTCAAGTCCAGTTAAAATGAGGGCAATGCTTAAACCATGGATGCTAGAAAGTAGATGGTCAAAGTGGATGCTAGAATGTAGTGGTAAGTGACTCAGCAGACCAGAGAAGCTGAGACCTAAACGAAAAGGCATGCAGTTTGTGCTACAGACCCCAGAAAACCTGACTTGGAATCATTAGGAGCCGCTGAAGACTCCTTCTCCAGGGAAGAAGAAAGGAAAGGCTTGCCCAAGAGAGGATGAGGTGAGTCATTGCACTAAATGCAAAAAGTTATGTCCATTATACTGCAGCAAATCTGTTAAATGAGAAAAAGCAAAAATAACAACACCACACACAAAACCCTACAAAAAAGGGGGAGATTAAGTAGAAACCTGGCTTTTCAGGTGACGCTAGTGGTAAAGAACCTGCCTGCCAATGCAGGAGACACAGCTTTGATCCCTGGGTCAGGAAGATCCCCTGGAAGAGGGCACTGCAACCCACTCCAGTATTTTCACCTGGTGAATTCCATGGACAGAGGAGTCTAGCGGGCTACAGTCCATAGTGTTACAGAGTCAGACATGACTGAAGCATCTTAGCATGCACACACGCAAGTAGAAACTAGCATCCTCAATGGTAAGGTATCATCCTTCTCCCAGTTCCCAGAACTCTGGCTGCCAAGCTTATACCTCCAGGCAGAAAATACCGAGAACTGCTCTACAGAAGCTGACCAACCCAAGAACAAACGACTACAGATGGTGGTATTTAGGGGTCCCCCAGCAGTAAGTCCCCACGTGATTAGCAGCACTTGGTACAATCCCCGTTCCCTCATGTGAGTCCTTCAATCATCTTTTTAGCACTTCCATCTTAAATAAAATGGAAAGCCATTTGAGAGAAATCTCAAACAAAAAGTAGAGATATCGAACAAAAGAAAAAGAATTCAAAAGAAAATAGACAAAACAAGGAACAAAAGAAAAATTTAAACACTCCAAAAGCCTTATTTTGAAGATACAAGTATTCATATAGTGCCTAGAAAAAGCCTGGGAGAACACTGGAAAAATGGAGTCAAAGAGACATTTGTCCTTTATTTACTTCACGTTTTTGTGTGTGTTAATGCAGGTATGTCTGTTGTTTCACATTGTATTTATATATGATTATTTTTTTTACCCTGTACTTAACTGATAATTAACTAATAAAGAAAATAATTGGCTTCCTTGGTGGCTAAAATGGTAAAGAATCCACCTGCAATGAGGGAGACCTGGGTTTGATCCCTGGGTTGGGAAGATTCCCTGGAGGAGGGCATGGCAACCCACTCCAGTATTGGAGAAGGAAATGGCAACCCAGTATTCTTGCCTGGAAAATCCCATGGATGGAGAAGCCTGACAGAATACAGTTCATGGGGTTGCAAAAAGTCAGATAAAACTGAGTGACTAACACTTTCATTTCACTTTAAAGAAGATAATCAAAGCTAATAAAAGGATCCAAATAAGGCATTTTATTAATTTTTTAAAAAATGCCATCGAATGTAAAGAAAGAATTTTTAAAATTCAGTTAACTAGAAAACAAAGTTGAAAAAACATCACATTAAAGCAAAAAGAGAAAGAAATGGAAAATAGGAGAGAAATGAGAAAATAAAGGACAATCCAGAAGATACAACATCAGACTGCAAGTCCCAGAAATCAAGCATAAGAAGTTCAGTAGAGAGAAAATGGTCAATGACATAACAAAAAGAATTTCCTGGAATAAAATATACCTATATTTAAATTTTTTCCAGATTAAAACAATCTAGCAAATATTCCACACAATAAACAAAAAAAGACACAAATATCCTCATGAAATTTCAGAACAATGGGAATTAGGGAAGATTCTAAAATACCCAGGAAGGGAAACAAAAAGCAAAACAAAAACCGAGTAAGACAAATCATATCCGATTTCTCTGAAACAGAAGAAATTAGAAGACGACAAAGCAATGACTACAAAAGTCTGAGGAAAAATAATCTCCAGCCAAGAATTCTATGCCAGCCAAACTACGAATCAAGTGAGAAGGTCAAGTAAAGATATTTTCAGACACATAGGATCTTTAAAAAAAAAAAAAAGAGTATTCTTTCTTAGAAAGCTTCAGGAAGATGTGTAGTAGCCAAACAACAAGAGTCCAGGAGCAGAGGCTCCAGCCCAGGAAGGAGGCCAGGAGAACACCAGGATGGCACTGGAGACAGCAAACTGGGCAGCGATCAGGAACAACAATGCACCCACATGGAGGAGCTGAATGGAAGGCTCCAGGGGAGATGACTGCTAGAGAAAGGAATTCTTACTTCATCTGTTTAAGTGAGTGAAAAGAGTTTTACAGCTCCAGTGGAATATATGGGAATGAATTATTGATAGACACATAGAGAGTGAAGCCAATGAAAAAGCAAGTCAATTAACAATGCCAAGAAAAGAAGTTGCAAAAGAAATGAAATTTTGGAACACTGTGACTCAGCTGTTAGTGATATTGACAAAGTCATGATGAACAAAAATAGTGAGATAGCTAAACTGAGAGAGAAGAGACACTAGGGAAGTGTGTAAAGGAAGTGATTTAAGAGAACAAAATCCTCAAAATTTGATTTTAGGTATTTAGTAGAATGGCAGAGGAAGAGAGCTAAGTGGTGAACATGGCTCCCTGTAAGAGGCAGAATAAGGACCAGCAGGCAAGAGGCAAAAGACTATTGCCTTCGTTTAACTAAATTAATGAAGATGCTTTTGGCTACCAGTAGTAGGAAACTAAACAAATAGTGGCTTATCACATAGGATATTTGTTGTTTATTTTAAATATATGCAGAAGTAGATGGCCCCAGGGTTTTATCATCCCAGTGTGCTACTTTTCACCTTTGTAAACTCAAGGTCACCAAATGGCTGCCACAGCTCTGAGCATCATGTTTTCAGACAGGACGTGGAGAGCTGAGCAGTCAATGACAAAGGGAGAAAGCCATCCTCGTGTAACAGGATTAGCTTGGTAGTGAGAACAGAGACACAGAGAAAGAGTGACTAGAACCAGCAGAAAACTGCTTCATGTAAGAGTAGAAGTGGGTAGTCCAGGGCTGCTGTGAGGGCTCTGCTCATTATCTCCTCAAAGAACAAGGCTCTTTCTCTCTTGTTGCTCCACTAGACACAGCCCCTATTCCCAAGGCCATCTCATGGTTCTAGATGTTACTCCCAGCCATCATGTCAACATTTCAGCCAGTGGGAAGGAGGAAGTTACAAATAAAAGGGCAGCACAGGAGAGCTTTCTTTCAGGGAAATTTCCTGAAAGCAGCCACAAAACACTTCTGCTTTAGACTATTGGCCAGAATTTAGACACAAAGTCACCAGTAGCTACTGGGGAGGCTACAGAGAGAGTGTAGAATTTATTCCTGGTAGCCACATGCACAGCAAAAGGGGGCAGGGCTGGGGGAAGGTTCTAAAAGGGGAAGAACAAGACAGCAAATGACTCCCAGTTTCTACCACAATTAAAAAGGGGGAAATCTTTCCTGGAAGAGCCCTGGCAGAGTTGTTCTTACATCTCATTGGCCAGAACTGGGTCACATGGGCACCCTCAGCTGAGAGAGGCCAGTAAAGGGAAGGTCTGGCTTTTCATCCTCCATGATGCAAGCAAGCAAAAGAGAAAGGGGTTGAGAATGGCTGTGTAGAAACACATAACAGAGTCTCCGAAATCTTCTAGTACAATTTGACCTTAAGATCTTCAAACACATATTGCTTTTACTTTTTAATGTATATAAATAATAAATAAATTTAAGTTTCTATGAGAAATGTTGTTAAGAACACCTGTCCCCTCCATCCACCTTCTTAGTAATAAATACAAAGAGAGAAAAAGTTACAAGGTCAAAATACATCACATAAATGATAATAAAGGCTACTTGAATAGTCAGTTTCATGCTTTGCCAGACTGATTTTGTCATTCACTCAACAAACATTTATGGAAAACACCTGCTGTGTACTAAAGGCCTGTGGACATGACTGAGCCTTGGCCTTCAAAAGGTCACAGCTTAGAAGGAAAGAGAGCGATGGAAACCATTTTTTACAATATGGCATGCTAAGCTCTGTGACAGAGGAGTGCACTGTGATCCCGCATCAACCTGAAGCAGGGCCATATGAGCCCTGAAGACGTTCTCCTCCAGAGGTGATTTTTGAGATGTGCTTATAAGCTGTGGTGGCTCAGACGGTAAAGCGTCTGCCTACAATGCAGGAGACCCAGGTTCAATCCCTGGGTCAGGAAGATCTCCTGGAGAAGGAAATGGCAAACCACTCCAGTATTCTTGCCTGGAAAATACCATGGACGGAGGAGTCTGATAGGCTACAGGCAGTCCTTGGGGTTGCAGAGTCAGACACGACTGAGAGACTTCACTTTCACTTTGAAAGAGAGGCAGAAATTTGCCAGGTGAAGAAAGGCATGGAAAGTACTCTAGCCCACACATGAGTAAGCACCAAGTATGGATTATATTACAGCTTGGAAAAATTCCTTACATATATACAATGGAATACTACACTGCCATTGGTGGTGATGGTGGTGAAGTCGCTCAGTCATGTCCGACTCTTTGCAACCCCGTGGACTGGAACCTACTAGGCTTCTCAGTCCATGGGATTCTCCAGGCAAGAATACTGGAGTGGATTGCCATTTCCTTCTCCAGAGGATCTTCCCAACCCAGGGATCGAAGCCGGGTCTCCCGCATTGGAGGCAGACGCTTTAACCTCTGAGCCACTGAAATAATGCCATTCATAGAATCACAGATGGACCTAGAAATCGGCATATTGAGTGAAGCAAGAAAAGGAGAAAGAGAAAAATCATATGACATCCCTTATATGTGGACTCTAAAATGAAATGATATAAATAAATGTATTTACAAAATAGAAACAGCTTACACAGACTCAGAGAAAGAACTTATGGTTGCTAGGGGGAAGGACGGGGAGAAGGGATAGTTAGGGAGTTTGAGATCAACATGTACACACTGCAATTAATATATTTAAAATGAATAACCAACAAGTACATATTGCATAGCATAGGGAACTCTGCTCAATGTTATGTGGCAGCCTAGATGGAAGGGGAGATTGGAGGAGAATGGATGCATGCACATGTATGGTGAGTCCCTGTACTATCCACCTGAAACTATCACAACATTGTTAATTGGCTATACTCCAATGTAAAATAAAAAGTTTAAAAAATAAGTCACATTCTTATCTTGACTATATATGAAAGACTGAGTATATAGTTGGCACTCAATAAACATTTGGTGGATTGAATCATAATGAGAGAAACTCTCTTAAATTATCAATTTATTGATATTCTGGACAAGGAGTTGGCAAACTATGGTCTTCAGGCCAGATCCCATCCACTGCTTGTTTTTATAAATGAAGTTTTATTGAAACATTTCTATACCAATTCATTTACACATTGTCTATGGCTGATTTTATGCTACAATAGCAGAACTGAGTTCACAGATACAGAAATTATATGATCTGCAAAGCCCAAAAATTTACCATGTGGCCCATCAAAAAGAAAGCTTTTTGATGATAACCTTCTATTTCCTTTAAAATATACAACACTCTGAGCTCAAAGCTAGTAAATAATAACTAATACACTATTTCTTTCCACTAACTGAGTTTTATACTTTCCAAGAGTAAATAGTTTCCAAAAGTATTTTGGCATTTATTGTGTTCATGTACCATTTAACTATCTTAACATGTAACTTTTAAATGTAACATTTATGTGTTAATTTTAAGTATCTAATTCAATGAAATATTGTACATATTGATAAAATATGAGTATGAAAAAAAGAGTTCTTTCTATAAAAACCAAAGCAGGATGTTTTTAAAACATCTCAAAGATAACTTGCTAATACAAATTTTTATTGAGTTAGATATGAATGAGACAACTGCAAAGATTGGAGGTGGGAGAAATGGTAACATTTTAAGAATCTACTTTGTAACCATATACTCCACTTTGAATATAACTTTCACTCCACTTTTTAAAAAACCTAAAATTAGAAATCAGACCTGATACACTAGGGGGACTGGTTTATACAAGAAAGAAACACAGAATTCTAATCAGCAACATGTTCTCAAAGAGGAGTCTTGGCCCAGAGACTGGTGTCCACCTAAAAGTTCACATTAACATAAGAATAATTGCTTTAAGTAAGTGAATAAGCAAATAAGTAGGTGTTGGAGAAGACTCTTAAAAGTCCCTTGGACTGCAAGGAAATCCAAACAGTCCCTCCTAAAGGAGATCAGTCCTGGATGTTCATTGGAAGGACTGATGTTGAAGCTGAAACTCCAATACTTTGGCCACCTCATGCGAAGAGCTGACTCATTGGGAAAGACCCTGATGCTGGGAGGGATTGGGGGCAGGAGGAGAAGGGGACGACAGAGGATGAGATGGCTGGATGGCATCACTGACTCAATGGACATGGGTTTGGGTGGACTCCAGGAGTTGGTGATGGACAGGGAGGCCTGCCATGCTGCGGTTCATGAGGTCGCAAAGAGTCGGACATGACTGAGCAACTGAACTGAACTGAGGTAAATAAATAAATATTAATGTATATTTTCATCTTCTTTTACAATTATCTAACAACAAATATTTTACCATGAGGTAAGAAAAGAATGAAGTATATACCTAAAAAGTTTGTTGGGGCAGAGATACAAGATTACAACGTCTGAAGTTTGATGAGGCAAAACTGGCTTTGCTAACCTCAGCCTTCACCCAACCGCTGCCTTGGTGGTCCAGCATTGGGCAGCCATTTCAGAAACCATTACTGGTCCCAGGAAGGTTAGACAATTAGGACTCAGATCTCACACTACTGGCTCTGGATCAGCAAGGAAGGACAAGCCCACATCATACCTATAAGAGCAAAGATTAACTTAAAAGTTAGCTTGAAATTGCCAACTTATTAAATCCCCAAACTGTGCATCTAAGGTCTGACAAGCCAGCCTGGGAATAAAATGAATGAAGACAGTTTTCCTCCCCTTAAAAATCACACAAATTCCAAGTTCAGAAAGCCTTTAATTTGGTCTCTGTGCCCATCACCTCAGAGAACCCTAGATCTACCTTCAATGTGAAGTTTCAAACAAATTCCTGATTCCTTGGGACCCTAAAAATAATTGTGCTCCTTGGAACTTCTTACAATACATAGCAAATTACATTCAATTAGTTTAAAAGAGCTGGTTGCCAGTCCAAATTCAATGCATGAGACAGGGTGCTCAGGGCCGGTGCACTGGGATGAACCTGAGGGATGGGATGGGGAGGGAGGTGGGAGGGGGTTTCAGGATGGGGGACACATGTACACCCATGGCTGATTCATGTCAATGTATGGCAAAAACCACTACAATACTGTAAACTAATTAGCTTCCAATTAAAATAAATACATTTTTAAAAAATAAAATAAAATTTTATCTAACTAAAATAAATAAATAAAACAGCTGGTTATTTATTTGAGATCCTTGATTAAACATCATTTCTTTGAAGAAGAAACTGTTTGGTTTTCAACTAGACAATTAACCTGTAGCCCCCAGAGATGATCCCTTCTAGGAAAGAAAAGGACCTCCTTTTCTCTGATTTAACCAACTTAATTTTGTTCAAAGGTGAGTAAGGAAGGCTGAATGGGTGCCCCAGGAAACCTGGAAGGAGGCTTGTGTTTTTCGAGGTCACTACTGGCTCTTGGCTTCTCCATTGCCACCCACTGCCGAGCTATGCAGTCAAGAGACACCCCAAAAACACACTGAGGATGAGGAACAAGACAATGATGAAAAAGCCAGGTCCTACACTCCACAGACACCTGCTCTCCAATCTAGTCAGATGCCAAATACAGCGGTCCTCCTCCCCCTTCAGAGCCCCTGCCTGCGTTGTCTATCCACCTCCACCCCGACAATTTCAGATACAGCCAGGTCTCCCCTTCTCTTCAATGTTTTCCCCCAATACTAGATAGGTCCTGCAACACTGTGCCCTGCCCACGCCTATGTCCACCACCAGTCTTTGGTATAAAGAGCATTTGTTGTGCACTTTAGCTTAAATTCAGTCCATTTTCTATTCTATCTCCTAGCGTCACTCCAACTTACCCGTGTCACTTCTGTGCCACTGGTGGCTCAGCAGTGAGGAATCCACCTGCATTGTGGGAGAGCTGGGTTCAATCCCTGGGTCAGGAAGATCTCCTAGAGAAGGGAATAGCAACCTTCTCATGTATTCTTGCCTGGAGAATTCCACTGACAGAAGCGACTGGTGGGCTACATGGTCCATGTGGTCACAAAGAGTTGGACAGGACTGAGTGACTAAATACACACACACACACATAGCCTATTAATGATGTGATAGTTTCAAATGCACAGCACAGCAACTCAGCCATACATACACACGTACCCATTCTCTCCCAAACCCCGCTCCCATCCAGCCTGCCATATAACATTGAGCAGAGTTCCCTGTCTTATACAGCAGGCCCTTATTGATATCCATTTTAAATACAGCAATGTGTACAAGTCGATTTCAAATTCCCTAGCTATCCTTCCCCCTCGCCTTTTCCCCTGGTAACCACAAGTTTGTTCTCTAAGTCTGCAGTTCTTATTGTTCAGTCGCCCAGTCATGTCCGACTCTTTGCGACCCCATGGACTACAGCACACCAGATCTCCCTGTCCCTTACCACCTCTCAGAGTTTGCCCAAGTTCATGTTCATTGCATCGGTGATACTGCCCAGCAATCATCCCTTCCTGGATCACTGCCTTGTCATGGTGAAGGGGCTTGCATAACTCAGTGAAGCCATGAGCCATGCCATGTAGGGCCACGCAAGACAGACAGCTGATAGCAGAGTGTTTTGACAAAACATGATCCACTGGAGGAAGGAATGGCAAACCACCCAAGTATACTTGCAGCGAAAACTTAATGAACTGCAAAAAAGGTAAGTCTGTGGACTCACTCCTAATTAATAAAATTGGAGAAAGCCATGGAACGTCACTTCTGAGACTGACTTTGAAAACACTGTGCTTCTGTCTAGGATCTATTTCTTTCTCTCTCCCCTACCTTATCTTGTCTTTTCCTTTTTCCAGTCTCCTTTCCTCCCTCCCTCTCTCTGTCTTTCTCTCTTTCTCTCCCTCTTTGCTCTGAGAGAATCAGCTACCCTCCTGTGAACACGGCCTGTGCAAGGGACCACAGGGCAAGAATGCAGCATGCCCAGCCAACACCCACAGGAGACCGGGGGCCTGCCTACAGCCACGTGAACCTACTGAGGACCTCCCCTCTCGGGCCCTGAGATGACTTCTACCAGAGCTGATACCTCGACTGTAGCCTCATGAGACACCCCGAGCCAGAAGCGCCCAGCTGAGCATTGGGTTTACTGTACTAACATGCTAAAATGTGCAGTAATTTGTTACATAATGATAGATAATAATATACAATTTTTCAACAATTACCAAAAATTTTTTCTATAAAGTTACGTCTAATGTAGGCCTCCTCCTCCTCTTTCCCCTGCCAGATAGGTAGGAAATTACCGTATTCAGGCCTATAAATCTCTACCCACATCCACTCCTCTAGGGTCTTATCAAAGTCCTGGGTGTTTATGACAGAATATTTGGGAAAGCCTCTAGTTGCTGGCTTGTACTGGTCACCATCAATCAATCCATTGTCCAACTACGCATGACCCATGAACTTAGGACATCGGGAAGCTCCACACTTTCTCAGCTAAGCCTCAGCCTGGCCCCTACTGGGATTTTTGCCAAAGCTAGAGCCACTCTGCAGCTCTGTAAGCTCCCAGTTGGCCCTCTCATACTCCTCCCACTCTTCCCAGGTTCTGGGATTCTCCCCTCTCTTAGCACTTCCACCCTCTTCTCCACAGTCCTCTAGCCCCCGATACACACACACACACACACCTGTAACTTTAGCATAATTTCAGAATTTCAGGTTTTGAAGAAATAACTACGCATGACCCATGAACTTAGGACATCGGGAAGCTCCACACTTTCTCAGCTAAGCCTCAGCCTGGCCCCTACTGGGATTTTTGCCAAAGCTAGAGCCACTCTGCAGCTCTGTAAGCTCCCAGTTGGCCCTCTCATACTCCTCCCACTCTTCCCAGGTTCTGGGATTCTCCCCTCTCTTAGCACTTCCACCCTCTTCTCCACAGTCCTCTAGCCCCCGATACACACACATACACACACCTGTAACTTTAGCATAATTTCAGAATTTCAGGTTTTGAAGAAAAGAAATATATATTGGATTGGCCAAAAAGTTCATTCCAAATGACCAATAGATTATCCAACTCAACAGATTATCTTCAAGATGCTTTTAATACCACATAAAGGAAACACAATGACCTTCTCAAAATTCAGAAAAATACACAAATAGTTCTCACTGTTTCTAATTCTGCAACTGCCTCCAAAACAAAATATAAATTAATGTTTCAGTAAATAATTATACAATTTTCCCCTAAATATTTAAGAAAATATTTATGCCCTAAGAAGGATTGTCTTGCATACCCTAAGGCTCTGAATACCTCCTAGCAAACTGTATGTAGCAAAGATTACCTACTGCTCCCTCCCCCCAATCACATGCAGCCCCCTATAAATAAGCTCAATAATGGAGGAAAATGATGCTTCGTAGTAGGAACTGACTTTCCCTAACTCTCTCCTCACTCTGTTACAGCCCAAGCAGCCAGCCATGAGACGGGCATCTTGCAGGCATGACTGAAATAACCTGTTACTTCTATGTATGATTTCAGTGGAACCAGGGAGATCTTTTTTGGCCCAAAATATCTTCCCAGTGTTCTGCAACAGTGACTGAAGGCCACCTTTCGAGCTTGGCTCATTTGGGTTGAAAGCACTGTTACTCCAAAGCTGAACTACCCATTGAGCTGTTTTTAGTCAGGAGCACCTTCTGACAATTTAGCTTATAAGTTATTTTCCAATAGGCAGCTTATTGAAAAAAAGTGTTTAAGCTTGTATGTGAGTGGAGGAATAGGAAGAAAGATTTTGAACAGCAGGAGTGAAGGCATCTTGAATGTAAAGCTCAAGGAAGCCAGAGGAGAGAAAGAAATAGAAAAATGCCTCCTTTTACTGTGACATGACTACTGGGGTTATGACAATATGTACCATTATGGTTTTTCTGTGCAGACCAGAAAAGATGAAGGCCCCCCTGGGACAAGATGGGTGTCATGACAGGTCATTGTTGTGTACTAGATACATGAACACTGTCAGTACTAGGAGTACAGGCTAGTCTTTTGAGTCTATGGTGCCCAAGGCATCTCCATTTGCATAAAAGAGATTAACTCCAAGGGGGAATTATTTCACTACCAACCCCACCTTCACCCACCCAGAACTCCCACATCTCTGACCCTAAATAGCTGAAGGGTGTAGGCTACTTCTCTTCTAGAAAAATAAGTGCATTCTTTCAAACATTCTAAGATCCAACAGAGGAAACAGAACAAAAATATATTCCTGTCTCCCTCTACTTTGTTTTAGGAGAAAGAGGATTTTTTTAAAAAAAGAAAATACTTTTTTTCAGTCACCTGTCATTGTTTGACATAAATAATTTTGTTTTCTTTTTCCTCTTCTGTTATCCTTTCATTTTCTGTTTCTCAGCAGACTACTACAATGAGTGAGACAAAGTGCACGTTCTGACAATACAGTCCTCCCAAGACTGCTCTCGCTGCAGACACCAGTCACCAGTTTGCAGTCCCCAGGGCCAACCTCACTTCATACCAGCTGACTAAAACTTCAAGGATTCCCATAGCAACTCTCAGGTTTGATAATCTGCTAGAATGACTCGCAGAACTCAGGAAGGTGCTATGCTTACGGTTTTAGTATAGCAGAAGGATCAAATTAGAACTAGCTAAAGGAAGAGAGGCATTGTGTGAGGTCTGAGAAGGTTCTAAACACAAAGTTTCTACCATCCTTAGATGCATTACCCTCCCAGCATTGATCTGTGGCAGTTTACCCAGAGTATTGCCAATCAGAGAAATTCACCACCCCAACCATCTAATCACATGCTTGGTCTTTTGGTGTGGCCAAAAGCCACCCTGAGTTATCCTGTTAGAACAAACTGCTTGGGGGCCCACCTAAGTCACTGCATTAACATAAACCATGGTCCAGTGTGCTCTAAGGGGCCCCCATGAAGAGCAAAGACTCTCTTATCATTTTGGAGATTTCAAGAGTTACGAGCAGGGACAAACAAGAGACTTCTCTCTGGGGAAATTTAATTCTTCACTAGATAATTACCAAAATGTATCTGGCAAGTGTTAAAAATGTACAAGTCACTGATAGCAGAAAGGAACTTCAACTGCATAGCACAGTTTAGGATTTTGATAAATGTCAAACATCTGCTGAAAAAAACTGAATGGTCCCATTGCTTAAGGAGTGCTTTGGGAGGGGAAATGACTTGCTTCAGCTGACTGTACCGAGGGCCCTTTTTTTTTTCCAAGAGGGGCAAACCATATCCTTCAGCACTGACCTCCCAGATTAGCTGGGAAGGATGAGAGTGGTAGAAACATGTGCTATTACCTTGAAAACAAATAGCTGATCTCAACTAAAAACTGATAAATCTCTCCTAAAATAGTCAAGGATTCTCCATTTTTCCCTGGCAAAAACAAAAAAAAAAAGTAATGAAACATAAAAAATGAAATCACGTGTCCTCGAGTTCACACTAAAGAGAAATGCCCACTGTGCTCTACCAGGTCCTGGAAACTGCAGGTTCCCTCCTTGCCCTGTGGGGCCGTCCACCACAGCCTCTCCTCCATGGTCCTTCTCCTGTCTGATGATCCCCTAGAAGGATATGAAAATTCCTGTCATGACAAACACTCAAATCAGACTTACAGTGCTTCTGTGAGGAACAGCAGCAGCACTGAAAAGCAGTGTTCCAGCAATTTCAAAAAGTCTATTCTTTCTCACTGGTGCATTTTTAAAGAAAAATAATGATCCCAGCCTTTCTTAGACACCATTCCCTTCCTTAGATTTTGGAAATTTTCAATTCAACTAGATGTATATGGTGTCCCTGTAAGTGAAAAATGGAAGTTGCTCAGTCATGTTCAACTCTTTGCAGCCCCATGGACTATACAGTCCATGGAATTCTCTAGACTGGAATACTGGGTTGGGTATCCTTTTCCTTCTCCAGGGGATCTTCCCAACCCAGGGATTGAACCGGGGTCTCCTGCATTGCAGGCTGATTCTTTACCAGCTGAGCTACCAGGGAAGCCCACGGAGATGAACAGGAAAATCCACAGGAAGAGAAAATATGGTCCTCACCTTCAGGGAGCTTCCAATCCAGTTAAAAGAAAAAAAATACTAACATATATAAATCCTTCACCGACTTAATGGACGTGAGTTTGAGTCAACTCTGGGAGTTGGCGATGGACAGGGAGGCCTGGCATGCTGCAATTCATGGGGTCGCAAAGAGTCGAATACAACTGAGCGACTGAACTGATACTGATACTGATTCTAAGTACAGAGACACTGGTGCTCAATTGAATCTGGAGAAATGTTTCTGAAAGGATATGAAATTTTAAGTTAAGCTACGAAAAATGATAGAAATCTTAGCCCATGAGAGTATGTTGCGAGGAGACATTCCAGAAAGATGGCTAGGACAAGGGAGGGCATAGACATAGGAAAAAGGAAACTGTTTGATTATTGGGGAAAGTTTTTATGCATATAGACTGTTCAGTTCAGTTCAGTTCAGTCACTCAGTCGTGTCCAACTCTTTGCGACCCCATGAATCGCAGCACGCCAGGCCTCCCTGTCCATCACCAACTCCCGAAGTTCACTCAGACTCATGTCCATCGAGTCCGTGATGCCATCCAGCCATCTCATCCTTGGTCATCCCCTTCTCCTCCTGCCCCCAATCCCTCCCAGCATCAGAGTCTTTCCAATGAGTCAACTCTTCGCATGAGGTGGCCAAAGTACTGGAGTGTTTTAGAAAAGGCAGAGGAACCAGAGATCAAATTGCCAACATCCGCTGGATCATGGAAAAAGCAAGAAAGTTCCAGAAAAACATCTATTTCTGCTTTATTTACTATGCCAAAGCCTTTGACTGTGTATAGACTGTTAAGAGAAGTCCGATTATACAGAGTGAAGTAAGCCAGAAAGAAAAACACCAATACAGTATACTTACACATATATATGGAATTTAGAATGATGGTAATGATAAACCTGTACGCAAGACAGCAAAAGAGACACAGATGTATAGAACGGCCTTTTGGACTCTGTGGGAGAGGGAGAGGGTGGGATGAGTTGGCAGAGTGGCAATGTAACATGTATGATATCATAAGTGAAACGAATCGCCAGTCTAGGTTTGATGCAGGATGCAGGATGCTTGGAACTGATGCATGGGGATAATCCAGAGAGAAGGTGTGGGGCAGGAGGGGGGAGGTGGGGGTCGGGATTAGGAGTTCATGTACACTCGTGGCTGATTCATGTCAATGTATAGCAAAACAAATACAATATTGTAAAGCAAAACAAACTAAAAAATAAAAATCAATTAAAACAAAAATAAAAAAATATTATCTCCGACCTTGAGGACATAAGAATCTATTTTTTTAATATTCAGATTAGAAATGGAGAAAAAGGATGTCTAACTAGTTGTCTTCTTACTAAGATCTGCAAGTGCACATGTGGCACAAAAAGAATAAGCAAATATTTGAATACATATTTGAATAAGATTATATCCTGTCATTCTATCATGAAAGAAAATTACTTCTTAGAGAAACTATATTCCTTAATTACGTGTTAGCTCAGAGGATACTTTTTTGACTCCAATTTCCTGCTGTGAAAAACAATACTGGGTGAAATTTCAACACATAAACAGGTATTCACAAGGCAAATGGCATCACAGGAAAAACAACTTACAAGGAGAATTCTAACTAAACAAATATCCTTCAAAGATCCAGTTATACTCAATACAGGCCAACAACTCAAACCAGCATCATTCTGATGCCACAAGTCTGAGATGACCAGAGAATACATGGGTGGCAGGACTAGAACCCAGAGTAAAACACAAAATTGTATGGTGACCCCAACATAACCATGTATTTTTTCTACAGAAATAAATGTAACTTTTGAGTATAACATGTAGAAGATATAGCTTAATAACTAAAGGCAAAAACTAGGAGTCACACATACAATGTGACTACCCCCAGAGAGAGCAAAAGCAAATAGCAAGTCAGTGTCCAGAGACAGGGAGGGGACCCAGTCTACGCATTAAAAACAGAAACATTGCTTTGTCAACAAAGGTCTGTCTAGTCAAGGCTATGGTTTTTCCAGTGGTCATGTATGGATATGAGAGTTGGACTATAAAGAAAGCTGAGCACCAAAGAATTGATGCTTTTGAACTGTGGTGTTGGAGAAGACTCTTGAGAGTCCCTTGGACTGCAAGGAGATCCAACCAGTCCATTCTGAAGGAGATCAGCCCTGGGTGTTCATTGGAAGGACTGATGCTGACGCTGAAACGCCAATACTTGGCTACCTTATGCAAAGAGTTGGCTCACTGGAAAAGACTACTATAAAGAAAGCTGAGCACCAAAGAATTGATGCTTTTGAACTGTGGTGTTGGAGAAGACTCTTGAGAGTCCCTTGGACTGCAAGGAGATCCAACCAGTCCATTCTGAAGGAGATCAGCCCTGGGTGTTCATTGGAAGGACTGATGCTGACGCTGAAACGCCAATACTTTGGCTACCTTATGCAAAGAGTTGGCTCACTGGAAAAGACCCTGATCCTGGGAGGGGCTGGGGGCAAGAGGAGAAGAGGAGAACAGAGGATGAGATGGCTGGATGGCATCATCGACTCAATAGACATGGGTTTGGGTGAACTCTGGGAGTTGGTGATGGGCAGGGAGGCCTGGCGTGCTGTAGTTCATGGGGTCACAAAGAGTCAGACACAAGTGAGCTACTGAACTGAACTGAGCACAGGTAGCATGTGTCAGTGGCACCACACACTTTAAATAGAGGCACAGAGATCCAAGGATGAGTATAAAAAGCATCCATGAGACTCAGCCTGAAAAGTACTAGTCTAGAGAAAGTTCAGTTCAGTTCAGTCGCTCAGTCGTGTCTGACTTTTTTCAACCCCATGAATTGCAGCACGCCAGGCCTCCCTGTCCATCACCAACTCCCGAAGTTCACTCAGACTCACGTCCATC
>SJXQ01010032.1:69377-105568 GCA_006408695.1 Aepyceros melampus | reverse complement strand
AGGTGCCCAAAGTACTGGAGCTTCAGTTTTAGCATCATTCCTTCCAAAGAAATCCCAGGGTTGATCTCCTTCAGAATGGACTGGTTGGATCTCCTTGCAGTCCAAGGGACTCTCAAGAGTCTTCTCCAACACCACAGTTCCAAAGCATCAATTCTTCTGCGCTCAACCGTCTTCACAGTCCAACTCTCACATCCATACATGACCACAGGAAAAACCATAGCCTTGACTAGACGGACCTTAGTCGGCAAAGTAATGTCTCTGCTTTTGAATATACTATCTAGGTTGCTCATCACTTTTCTTCCAAGGAGTAAGCGTCTTTTAATTTCATGGCTGCAGTCACCATCTGCAGTGATTTTGGAGCCCCCCAAAATAAAGTCTGACACTGTTTCTATTGTTTCCCCATCTATTTCCCATGAAGTGATGGGACCAGATGCCATGATCTTCGTTTTCCGAATGTTGAGCTTTAAGCTAACTTAGGACTGATGTAATAATAATGATGATGATGATTCCCTTTAATCTCCAAAACAGTGAAACACTGGTATGGCCACAACTGAGAAAGAATATACTACACAGAAACACCTTTGTCCTTTGAATCCAACAAGAATGATTCATTTTTATACAGATCCAAATCCAACAATCACATGATGGTCCCTGAACATTAGTCTTCCCTCATCCTTCTTTTTTTTTTTTTTTTTTTTGCTTCTTCCCTCCCTTCCCTCATCAAATACAATTTAACAGGCTTATGGATGACATATCCTAATGGGAGGACATTTCCACTTAAATGACACTTAAATGATCCTATCCTCTAAGAAATACCCACTTTAAATCTCACCATTCCTTCCTTAGCATTAGGCCTTTTACTCTGAATTTTAGGAAATAACTAGAAAATAGTTAAGAAGAGAAGAGAGTTTATTGGAATTTTCCCCATCGTTTGAATCTCACTTACAAGGATTAATGAGCAAGAGATAGAAGCTTTTGTTGCAGGAATAGAGTAAGACTTAGAGCCTTTATAACAACTATTTGTTGATTTAGTAGAAATTGTGTTTCACCAGCAGGGTCATTCATCAGCATGAGACACTAGCAGCAACGTGCCCAGGAAAACCAATTTTCCAGAAGACACAAAGCTTACCAAAAGTCTTATGGTCTGAAGGCAGGAGATTCAGTTTTGTTGCTGACAAATAGAAAGGAAAAATAAAAATGAGCATTTTAAACCACAGCACGCATCATCATTCTGCTGTGTCAAGTTTTATCAGTCAAAGCTGTTTAAGAAAATTTTATGGATTTTGTAACTTTTTTATAATGGAAATAAGTCATTTGGGTTTCAGCAAACCTGATACACCTACTTGAGATCAGATGGACTTTCTTCCATCATAATTATCATCATCATCTAGCACTTTGGTTAATTATTGACCATAAAAGTGAGAATATTTTATTGTCTTAAGACCATAATAAAGATGCACACTATTTTTTTTATTCATTAGCATCTTTATATCTATTTTCTACTCTCTCATGTAGGATTAGGAACAGGATATATTGCAAGTAACTTTTGCATCCAGAGTAGAGTCCTCACTTCCACCAGCTAATTTATTCATCCTCATCTTTTGAGGAAATGGCAGCTTAAGTAATCTTTGAGTAGAGCTATGTAGCTCTGAAATGAGCGGGACAGTCCAGTGGCTACCTTGAAAGGCTTTGGATTTGGGGAAACATATAGGGCCTGATCATGTCCAAAGTACACATATAGCCCTGATCAGAAAGTACACATGATACTTCCTGGGTGACATTAGTGGTAAAGAATGCACCTGCCAATGCAGAAGACATAAGAGATGTGGGTTCGATCCCTGGGTTGGAAAGATCCTCTGCAGAAGGAAATGGCAACCCACTCCAATATTCTTGCCTGGACAATCCCATGGACAGAAGATTCTTTCAGCCTATAGTCCATAGGGTCACAAAGAGTCGGACATGACCAAAGTGACTTAGCACACACACAACACAGAAAGTACACATATAAGCCCTCATAGAAATTACCTACCTCACCTCACAGACTTACTGAGAGCTGACACTATAACAATCTGACCTGCATATTGACCGTGTAACACTGTGGAAGGGAAAGCTTGGAACTAATTTTGCTTGAAAAGCTATAATTAGGCTGCCAGTTATTTTGCAATGGCAGGCAATATCTTGCTTAGTAAGTCACACTCATACAATACCATTTTGTCTTCTAACTTCAGATGATAAAACAGCCTCCGAGAAGGAAGACATTAACCCAACATCTCCTTGTCAGGGAGTGGAGAGACAAGACTAGCATCCAAGTCCTAGGACTCCTATCCATGAGCATCTTCCTAACATCACTGATTCATTCTGCAACTGGCAGAATATAAGATCAAGTGTCAAAAGTCTAATACCATCCTTATAAGATGTGTTATTTTTTCCAGAGTTCTAGGCCTTCCTATGGTGACTGAAATTACATTTACCACTATTCATCTCTGAAATGCTCTGTCTTCGACATGCAGTAGACACTTCCTTCTAATGTTTGATACTACTGATGGTAGTATTTGTTGGGAACTGCTTTGGTTTCTTATTGATGATCTTTAAAAACAATTATTTATTTTTGGCTCTGCTGGGTCTTCAGTGCTATGTGTTGGCTTTGTCTACCTGTGGTAAGAGGGGCTACTCTTCATTTTGGTTTGCTGGCTTCTCATTGTCATGATTTCTCTTGTTGTGGTAGTAGGAAATGGCAGCCCACTCCAGTATTCTTGCCTGACAAATTCCATGGACAGAGGAGCTCAGCGAGCTACAGTCTATGGGGGCACAGAGAGTTAGACATGTCTGAGGACACACACAATTACTCTTGCTGTGGAGCACAGGCTCTGGGCACATGAGCTTCAGTAGTTGCAGCATGTAGGCTCAGTAGTTGCAGTTCCCGGGCTCTAGAGTGTGGGCTCAGTAGTTGTGGTGCACAAGCTTAGCTGCTTTGCAGAATGTGGAATCTTCCTGGGCCAGGGATCTAACTCATGTCCCCTGCATTGGCAGGGGACTGTACCACCAAGGAAGTCCATCTTACTGATAATCTTAATGGATTCAAAGGACCCAGAGTACATCTTTGTCCCTGAGACATCCAGCTTAACTTTTTCTGGTAGTTTTATTGTTGTTATTGCTGTTATTCCCATTTCACAAATAGATACATAAAGCCCTAAAGGGTGATATCTTCTTCAAGGACATATAACTATGAAACTGTGGAACAGAGAACAAACTACTCCTACTCCTGCACTGCTTTTTATTTGTCTACCCTTGACTGTGAGTAACTCTCTGAGATATGCTGGTTGGAGACTGAGATTAGCTCCTCTGAAAATAAAATGAATTAAAACCTCTATGAGTTATATATGTGTTTTATAATTAGAGTATGTGTGGTAGACAGTGATAGGAGCTTAGCTATTACCTCAAAGAACCAGGGTGGGAAAGAAACTAACAAAAAGTTCTATCTTAGGAACAGAATTATTTCCTGAAATAGGAAATGCTGGCTACAAAGGGGAAGCAGAAGGAAATGAAGGTCAATGGCTATTTTCCACAAATCCTTTTGAAAACTCAATCCGCTAGGGAAGTAACTATTCATTTTATGGAATTATGAGATATTTACACTTCATGATTTACTCAGAACCAAATACTGAGATGCAATAAGCAATGTGCACACATTTATGAAAAGGAGTCTTCAGGGGACAACTGGATATTAAACTTAATTCTCCCTATATATGTGTATTCTGTAATAGGACCACTTTGTTCACTAAAAGAAATTGACTTTTTTTTTTCAAACAGAAGATGTATGAAATATTTCTTATTCAGCATATTTTGGAGTGAGTTACATGTCTATCAATAAAATAAGTTCCTTTTAATGAGGTTCTAATTTTTATTATTTATGGTGGGTTTTATTTTATTTGTGACCACACAAGGACTTGAGAATCATAAGAACTTGAGTTTCTGAATCTGTTTCCAAAAAGCAGCTTTGGAGAAGAAAATTATTCACTGTGCAAATATACTAAAGCTTTTTTCTGCTATTAAGGTAGAAAATAGTTGTGTATAGGGTCCTGAGCATTTAGCTGTGTTCCCTGGGTTCTAGAAGAGTGCTTGAATTTGTACCTAAAATGCTATACATGGATGTGGTAACAACACAGGGAAATTTCCCTTATCTCACTCCATTCCCTCCAACCCATGGAGCAATCTTCATGGAACAATGCTCTCACCATGTTACCAGCAAAATCAAGGATCTATAATAGCTCTCAACAACTAGAAACTAATTATTCTCCAGAACAATGCCTCACATGGAAGAAATACCATAGGATTGGAGTTAGAGCCGGGCTCTAATCTGTGTTTTGTTAATGTGTAATATTTGCAAGTCATTCGAATTTTCTGAACTTCATTTTTTGCCTCCATGATTATTTTGAATACTGGAGAAAATGTTGATACAGATTGTTTAAAAAGGGCTTCAATAATTCTTCCCACTTCCACATCATGCCATTTTTTTCAACCCAAATTTCCAGCCCCTTCCATCAAAAGTAGAGTCTAACTGTCTACTTCTTGGTCTGAAATTGGCCATGTGATAAACTCATCAATTAAACATTAGCAAACATGGTGCAAACAGAGGGTCTTCCCTCTCAAGCAGAGGCTTTAAAAGTGCTTGCACATTGCATATTCCCCTCCCCTTCTCCTTTGCAACCTAGCCATAAAGTGTAAACAGCCTAAGCTAGTCTGCTGAATGATGAGAAACATGATAAAATTCACCCACATAACTGCAGTTGACTAGAAGCTAACGTCCAGAAACTAGCTGCAGATACATGAATGAGCCCAGCCAAGATCATCAGCACTGTCCAGATGAGCCTAGCCCAAATTCCCAACTTGCAGTCATGAACTAAATACATCTTTTACATCACCAGGTTTTGAGAGAGATTCTTATTATCAAAAGTGAAGCTATACAAATGTAAGTAAAAAGTCTGTTACAATCTATGAGGTATAATAGATGCCTAAAAAGGATATTTCCCCATCCTCTCTAATATAGCTTGACCTGAACATTTCAAATTTTTACTTACCTATGTAAACTTTACCAAAGCATTGAAGTAGCTACCATGCTTCTCACTCTATCTATGAAAATCTGTTTTTCCACAACATGTCATGATTTAAACATTTATTTCAAATCTCAACATTTCTGCGAGGGCTTTTTTATTATAGCCTACCATTATCACTTTTATTTTTCTGATTCTTTGTTACTTACAGTCTAAAATACATAATATACCACTTTAGGTATTAATTCACTAATCTTTAATAATTGATTCATGTGTATGTATCTTCTCTCAGTGAATAAATACTTACTGAATTGGTACTAGATGCAAGACTATGTGATAGATTCTGGAGACAGAGATAAATAGGCTATAATTCAACCCTCAAGTTATTCACAGTGGCAATAAATACAGACTAATAATAGTGATGAAGTGTGATTTGTACTATAAGAGAGGTAAGCAGAATAGTGGAACAAAGCAGTTTTGAGGATTGGAAAAATCTTTACAGAGGGATTTGTAGTTTAGAAGTCCACCCTTGCCCCACCCCCTCCAGCCCCCATCAACCTGGTGAACTCAGTATCCCAATATTCAGAGGGGATACTGTATACAAAGTTATTAAAAATACTGTTTAATCATTGGTATATAGCAACACTTTCAGTTTCTCTTGAGTGCTTAAAGTGTAACTATTTTTTATTATTACCATTTATTTTTATGATATATCTTTATCTTATTTTTTTCTCTGCTACAAATGAGTAAAGTATTCAAACTAGACTGTATGCATCTTGAAGACAACAATCACACTACTAATCTCTATTTTCAATAAAACATATAGGACCTAAACAATTTTCAGTGATAGATAGAATGAAGGAGAGAAAGGAGCTGGGTATCATCATTTTCTCTTATGGGTTAAGAAGGAATTCAGTGGCCTCCTCTTTGTCTTAGCATAAAATATGTAACTTAGCCTACAGGTCTCTAAAGGAACTATCACAAATATATATTTACAAGTTCCATTCATGTTTGACTCAAACGTACTATTCTGTTCTAGCCATCCTGGGCTTTGCTCCATTCTTAGAAAGTGCCAAACCCTCCCCTGGCCCTTGAACATCTGCTGTTTCCTCTGTCTGAAATATTCCTGTTCTCTGTGAGTTCCTTTCATCCCTGACCAACTCTTACTCATCCTTCAGGTTTCAGCTCAAGCATGACTTCTTAAAGAAGGAGACCAGGAATCCCCAACTACATCAGGTCTTCCTGTTAGAGACACCTACACAATTGTGTAATTTAAGTACATGAGTTAATTTTCATCTCAGTCATTTTAATCACATGTTTACACTGTGTCTTTTCTTCATACTAATAGCTATCTAATTGCTATCTTTTGTTTACTACTTTGTCCTCAATGGTGAGAGTATATAGTAGGCATTCATAACATTCATCTATTAATTTAAGTATATATACTATTGGGTGAGGAGTCTGTGCCTAGCCTATGTAGAAGTGGTTATTGTGTGTGGTACAAAATATTTCACTTGGTGTTATAGTATTACTTTAAATGCCATCATGCTTGAAAGCGATCTGTGCACATTGTAGCCACTTTGCACGTGTGTCCATGTAGTACATTCAGTATCTTGATTGAGAATGAGAAATGTATGACGCCCAAGCAGTCAGTGCTAATGCAGACATTTCACTTCTATCTACTTGATGTTGTCTAAAATTAAATGATATCAATAGATCATGGGAATTATAATTTTTTAAAACAATCTGGCAAACGTTTGCTGCTGAGAAGCTTTCTTTAAGAAGGTCTGAGAAGCTATTTTCATCAACTTACAGTGATATTCTATTTTTTAAAAGATGCCCATTTGCCTGTGAAATGCCTGTTGAATAAATTTTATTTGTGGTGGATGTTTCCATTTAGATATATTTTATCCATAGAATTAATATCTAATATTTTCAAATTCTTAAAAAATAATAAAGTCACTGAATCATCATCAGTGGAAATGGTTGTCTGGAACCATTCACTATCTTTAATCACATTATGAAAACAAAATTGTTTTGAGAATTCTGACTCTAGAAAGCATAATACAAGTGTTAAAACTTAGTTCATATAGCAGGATAAAACTCAGTTTGAATTCAAGCTCTTCCATTATGTAATATATAGTGCTGGGACTTTGAACAAGTTACTTACTCTTTATAGTGGGAGGTTTCATATCTGTGAAAATAGGGATCCTAATAATATCTGCCTCATTGGGTTGTTGCAAGAATTAAAGGAGATAATCCATGATAAGTACATAACTAAAACCAATTGTGTGCTTAACATTTGCTCAATGCAATTATTCAATATCAAAATTCTTGATAATGTTTATTACAAGGAGAAAGGATTAGGGAGACCATTTTAAGCAAATTGAATGAACAAATATGTGGAACTCAGGCTATGAAAAGAATGTGAACTGTGTTTAGGTGTCAATGAGGAGAATCCTCTACTTTGGAAACAGTGTTTATGAAGTTGACTAATAAGAGATCAGACTGGGGATTGTGTATTGAGCATAAGAAATTGGAACTCTATACTATAAACAACAAGGAGTCATTGAAGTAACTTCCTTTTAAACAGCACCAGGTTTGTATTAATAGTATATGTTCTGCTGCAATTTCAAAGTATCAAGGGACACTTTAGTTGTTACTAACTTCTGTGGACTGAGTTGTGCCCCTTCTCCCAATCCATATGCTGAAGCCCTACCCCTTCCCATGATGGTATTTGGAGAGTGTGGCTTTGGGAAGTAATCAGGTTTAGATGAGGCCATGAAAATAGGACCCTCATAATGGGATTACTTTTTTGGCAAAGTAATATCTCTACTTTTTAATATGCTGTCTAGGTGGTCATAGCTTTTCTTCCAAGGAACAAGCGTCTTTTAATTTCATGGCTACAGTCACCATCTACAGTGATTTTGGAGCCCAAGAAAATAAAGTCTCTCACTATTTCCAGTGTTTGCCCATCTATTTGTCCTGAACTGGTGAGACCAGATGCCATGATCTTATTTTTTTATACTTATAAGACATATATAAGTTTATACTTATTTTATAAGGTTTTTTTTTTATATTTAGTTCCCTAGTTTCCAATTCCTCCCACCCTCTTTGGTACCCATACCTTTGTTCTGTATGTTTGTCTCTTTCTGCTTTGCAAATAAGATCATCTATACCATTTTTCTAGATTCCAGTAACACATATAACACATTAATATATGTGTTAATATACGATATCTGTTTTCCTCTTTCTGACTTACTTTACTCTGTATGACACTCTCTAGGTTCATCCACATCTCTACAAATGACCCGATTTCATTCTTTTTTATGGCTGAGTAATATTCCATTGTATGTCTATACCATATCTTCTTTATGCAGTCCTCTTCTGATGGACATTTAGGTTGCTTCCATATCCTGGCTATTGTCAATAGTGTAAAACTAGCTAAAAACTGGTTCTTTGAGAAGATAAATAAAATTGATAAACCTTTAGCCAGATTCATCAAGAAAAAAAAAAAAGAGAGAAGACTTGATAAAGTAGAAATGAAAAAGAAGTTACAACTGATAGCTATAGGTAAATATTTATATTGGTAGGAGGAATACTCTGGAAACAGCAGTTCATCATCAAGTCACTATGATAGAATATGGACGATTCTGGACAGAGAAGAACAATTGTATAACACTGTGTCATATGCTTCATGTAATCAGTAGGCAGAATGTTTGGAACAGCAGCTCTAGGAGATTAAGCAGGATTCCCTTTAGATTCTGGGTGTGCCAAATGATTGGCATGAGGATCTGGATCTGTTCAGAGACTAAATGGAAACTGATAAAGATGAGCATGTAGATCAGCTTTGTCCAATAGAAACATAACATAAGCCATATATATAATTTTAAATTTGTGACTAGGCATACTTTAAAACTGACTATAAACAACTAAAATGAATTCAGTAATATATTTTATTTAAACCAATATGTTTCAACATGCAATCATTTTAATATGAGGGCTTCCCAGGTGGCTCAGTGGTAATCTTCCCACCAATGCAGGAGAGTCAAATTTGATCCCTGGGTTGGGAAGATCCCCGGGTAGGGAAGATCCTCTAGAGAAGGAAATGGCAACCCACTCCAGTATTTTTGCCTGGGAAATCTCATATACAGAGGAGCCTGGCAGGCTACAGTCCATGGGGTTGCAAAACAGCCAGACTCATCTTAGTGACTAAACAACAATATTAACACTCTAGAAGCATTTAAAATTATTTATATTTTAAGTTTTTAATAGTAAATTTTTAAAATCTGGTGAATACTTTGTACTTATTACATTTTGGATCAACCATATTCCAACTGTTAAATAGCCACATTTGTTCAGTATCTGTTATATTGGACAGAATAGCTGAAACTTTTAATAAAGAGTGTTTTATATATGGTCATGGAAATACTGAACTGCTAGTATTACTTGGAAAAGGATGAAGGTACAATTTTGTGCTTTTGGATATGAATGTTCATATACATTGAGAACAAAAATAGACTAAAGTCAGGTTTCTCAGCCTTAGCACTATTGACATTTTGCCCAGATGGGTCTTTGTTGTGGAGGGTCTGTCCTGTCCCTGGCCTCTATCCACTAGATGTCAGTAGGATTCTGTCCAGAGATAATAATTACACATGCCTCCAGAATATGCCAAATGTCCCCTGGGAGATTGGGGGTATGTCAACCGTGATTAAGAACCAGTGTTCTAAATACTGCTTCTAACCAAAGACTTTTAGACTCAGATTGGATAATACACAAAGCAAAGATCCTTGAACTCTGAATCTTAAACATTAATCATCTGTTTCATTGTCAATGTGTGCATCTTAGATGGTTGGATAAGAGAATCAACATGATTTGGTAATTTTTTCAGTATCTCCCATTGTCCTGCATTAATGCTGTTTTTTCATGTAGTAGTATGTTCTCCGAATTTTCTTTTACTAATTGAATTTAATATATATTTAAGATCCTGTTCAAGCCTAGTACGTTCTTGAAGCTGTCTCTTACTTAACTGATTTAGACTGAGAAATCTCTCTCTCTCTCTTTTTTTAATGCTGAGACTAACTGTTTAGAAGTGCTATTTTGTGTGGACTTGTCTTATAACCATAGTGAGAGTCTAAGTTCCTAGAAGGCAGGGGCTTTTTCTTTTTTGGTCCAAACACAAAAATACATAGACCCTCCAGAGAGTACCTGGCAAATTCATGTATGTTTGAGGTTAAATTGTCTGAAAAGCAGATGTTTAGTTGGAG
Source organism: Aepyceros melampus (assembly GCA_006408695.1). Classification (NCBI taxonomy): domain Eukaryota; kingdom Metazoa; phylum Chordata; class Mammalia; order Artiodactyla; family Bovidae; genus Aepyceros; species Aepyceros melampus. The sequence goes on along the minus strand of SJXQ01010032.1, from coordinate 95,250 downwards.
TTTAATGGGGTGGATGTTTGCTAGGAAGTGGCCTTGGGATCTAAACCTGCAGAAGGGAGGAAAAAGAAGTAGAACTGATTAGAGGAAAAGATTGAGCTACATTGCAGATCTCAGAGCCTCAGCCAACCACACAGGGAACTCTAGAACTATAATGGCCCTCAATTAGCCAAATTATTATAATATTATAACCCCCACCATTATTTGGGCTTCCCCTAAAAGAGTATGACCTTGGATAGTCCTTGAAGGGGTTGAGTTCACTTCTAGCAGCTTGGTCAACAAATAAGTCCTTCCTTGAAGGAGGGTTTGGACATGTTTCATGTCTATCACAGAATGGTAGATATGTAGAAGAAATTCAGTAGATGTTTATTGATAGGTAGAAGATTTTGCAGTGGTGCTAACTTGCAGGAGAATGGATCAGGGGAAGTTTTCGTCTGTCAGTCGGATTGGGTGGACCTATTTGATGGCCAGTCAGATGCCTTTTCTAAGGAACATTCCTTCCAAGAAAAGAGGAGTGACTCGGTGTTTGTGATATACCTCAAATTACTTCATCAACAGTTATTTATAATGGTTTGGGAATATATCCAATGAATGTTACATTATCAAACTGAGGTAGCATAAATACTTTGTTGGACATGTTAAGTATCAACTTTCCTTGTGGCTCAGCTGGTAAAGACTCCACCTGCAATGCAGGAGACCTGTGTTTGATCCCTGAGTTGGGAAGATCCCCTGGAGAAGGGAACGGATATCCACTCCAGTATTCTGGCCCAGAGAATTCCACAGACTGTATAGTCCATGGAGTTGCAAAGAGTTGGACACGACTGAACAACTTTCACTTAACCTAGTATAGGTACTGAAAGACCATGCATATGCTTGTAGGCTCAATGGCATTAAAAGAAACACAAACAATCCAGGCTCTCAATTTCTGAATCTGCCATTCCCACTTTTCCATAGCCAAAGGAAAGAATAACTGGGGTAGGGTGGTGGGAATACATTTATTTAGTTGATACTTTATACTAAATCCTTTATACCTTTATCTGTTAAGCCCTGCAGTAATTCTAGGAAATAGGGAGTACTGTCTCAAGTTTTCCAGATAAGAAAACTGTAGCTCTACTTTGTAAATTATCCCTGGCTCCACCATAATCATCATAGTCATCATCATCATTGCCAAAACATCCGCAGTGTTTACTTGTTACTGGTGGCTCAGAGGTTAAAGCGTCTGCCTCCAATGCGGGAGACCCGGGTTCGATCCCTGGGTCGGGAAGATCCCCTGGAGAAGGAAATGGCAACCCACTCCAGTATTCTTGCTTGGAGAATCCCATGGACTGAGGAGCCTGGTGGCTGCAGTCCACAGGGTCACAAAGAGTCGGACACGACTGAGTGACTTTAATTACTTACTTACTTACTTAGACATTCTTCTAAGTGTTTTACATACAGAAGCCCATTTACTTTGAATAACTACCTTACAAATTAGGAGCTGTTATTCACACTTTACAGATATAGTGACTGAGTTACAAAGAGGTTTAGTAACTTGCTCAAGGTTTGCCGAGAGTGGCAAAGCTGAAATTTGAAATCAGGCTGCTTTTTCTCTAGTTTCTGTCCTCTTAATCACTATTTAAACTCACCTAAGTAGTAAGAAGCAGAAAAAAGTGAAAGTGTTAATCGCTGTCATGTCCGACTCTTTTGTGACCCCATGGACTATAGCCTGCCAGGCTTCCCTGTCCATGTGATTCTCCAGGCAAGTATACTGGAGTGGGTTGCTATTTCTTCTCCAGAGGATCTCCCCAACCCAGGGATTGAATCTGCATCTCTTATGTCTCCTTCATTGGTGAGTGGGTTCTTTACCACTAGCGCCTCCTGGTCTGAGCAGAAATGAGGCACAAAAACAAGACAGTCTTACTCTAAAGACAGACATTTTTTCCTGCACAAGGATAGTTTCAGAGGCACTGTACTTATATATTTTGAGTAAAGATTCTCTTTTGATAGCAGGCAGGGCCTACATGGAAAATTGATGAAATGATTATGAGATGACCTTTAGGAAAGATGTATGTTTTAGTAGGTCACTGAAGGTGGCTCTTTTTCATAAATTATGGGGTTTTTGCAAAGGTGGCTGGTAGTCAGATTTCATATTTGATGACTTATAGAAAATAATATTTTTCTCGTTCTAATTAGTGTAACCATTGAAAATTTCTGAGGGTTATTTGGCCTTGTCTAGAATCTAATGCCGTGTTCAACTGCCTCAAGTGACAGGAGAAGGCCAAAAACAAGTCCCAGCAACAGGAGTTGTAGCAGGATTCCACTTCCCAGAACCAATCATGACAGAAACTTAGCCAGCTTCCACAGAGCTACCCTTCAATTATATCTCTATGCTTGGCCTGTCTCTCCAAGTAAATTGCAAACCTATCCAGAGCAGAGTTTCTATATTATTTGTATCCCACCCTCTTCTACAACAGAGGGTAAATGAGGTCTTGAAACCATGCCTATGGAAACTGAACAGTAACTGGATCACAGGGCTCATGTTTCCCTAGCCATGTTGAAAATACTTTTTTTTTTTTAACAACCCAGTTGAACATATTAAAATGAAATGCTTGTGATCTCACTGCTTATGCAGAGGCAGACAGGCTGAGAACAGTCCAATAGGTGCCAAGTATCTCCACATCCTAAAGCAAGGGCTTGTATTAACAATCTGGACCACAATACCATGCATATGGTAGTTCCACCTATCCAAATGTGATGCGTTCCAAGACCCTCACTGGATGCCTAAAACCAAGGATAATACCAAACCCTATTTAAGTAAGTAAGTAAAGTCACTCAGTCGTGTCCGCCTCTTTGTGACCCCATGGACTGCAGCCCACCAGGCTCCTCAGTCCATGAGATTCTCCAAGCAAGAATACTGGAGTGGGTTGCCATTTCCTTCTCCAGGGGATCTTCCCGACCCAGGGATCGAACCCAGGTCTCCCGCATTGGAGGCAGACGCTTTAACCTCTGAGCCACCAGGGATTATCACCTATTTAGACTATGCTTTTTCCTATACATGGGCTTCCCTGGTAGCTCAGAAGGTAAAGAATCTGCCTGCAGTGCAAGAAACCTGGCTTTAATCACTGGGTCGAGAAGATCCCTAGAGAAGGGAATGGCTACTCACTCCAGTATTCTTGCCTGGAGAATCCCAGAGACAGAGGAGACTGGTAGGTTACAGTCCATAGAGTCACAAAGAGTCGGACATGACCAAATGACTAACACTTTCACTTTCCTTTTTCATATATACGTACAGACACCTATGATAAAGTTTAATTTATAAATTAGGCACAGAGAGTAACAACTAATAATAAAATAGAACAATTGTAACAATATACTGTGATAAAAATTATGTAAATGTGGTCTTTCTGCAAAATATTATTATCTCATTGTACTATAACTCACCTTTCTTCTTGTGATGATATGAGATGATAAAATGCATATGTGATGGGATGAAGTGAGTTGAACAATGTAGGCATTATGCTATGACAGATAAGTTGAAAGAAGGATCATCTGCTTCACATGATCCTGGATCATCAAGCCTTTGATAACGTCAACTGTTGGATGTTTGGACAGTATAGTGTTGACGGTTGGGGATCCCATAGGAGGGAGTATTATAGTGAGTGCTTTTATTATGCAATTCAGAATGGCTCATAATTTAAAAGCTATGCATTGTTTATGTTTGAAAGTTTCTAGTTAATACTTTCAGACTGAGGTTGACCATAGGCAATAGAAAATATAGAAAGTGAAACTATGGATAAGGAAGGGGGTCAACTGTATATTGTGAAACAGGATTTGTTACCATTACCATGATGCCATGAAAGGTGCTCCCTACTTCAATCTCTTTCCATTAAATTCCACCTCATTCCATAAACTCATTTCCCAGGAGTACCAAGATGGTCTTTCCTGTGAGTAGTTCAGCCACTGAAGTCTATCATTCTCGAAATTTCATTTATCCAGAATTACAATTATCCTCTGCCCGATTCTGACTCTAATAGTAAATATTGTTTTCAATAAAAATTGATTCTTTGGGGGCAAATTGAAACTAGACACCAGGCTTTATATCAACTCAACATACACAGAAACCAATACTATATTCAGATTTTGCAAGAAATCAAAATGTTGAGTCATCACGAACATGTGCTAGGACTAGTACTTAAAGATAGAGACTATGAATCTTCTACAAGCAGGATAAACACATTGAAATGGGGGGCAGTCTACAGTAAAGAATCAGAAAGCCACCTATCTTCCTTTTTCTGAAAAAGCAACAACAAAATGTTAAGGTAGTTTGCAAAGTAACAAGAAGAAAAGATGGGATTCAGACTAGCCTTAATTTCCAAAGTTCATATTCACTAGTCAATTCTAACCCCCCCAAAACATTTATTTTACATTCAGATTAGGAAAATGTAAAGGAATGATAATACCTAGGGGAGAGAGGGGATGGAGAAGTAAGATACCTGATAGAATAGCTGTGAGATTTTATGTTAGTGCAGTATTTTTGGAGGTGAATTCAGCAATAATCATCAAATGTTTGAATTAATAAAAATTGGCATATATTTAGATAGATAGTAGACACCTAGGGAATTTTTCTATTGGAATTATAAATATAGGTTTAAATATAGAAATTCAGTATACTATTTTGTATAATTTTGAAAAAACCAAACAACCACATGCTCATCATTAGGGAGTTGGTTAAATTATAGTGCATCCATTTAATGTCATGGATCATGAAAAACTATGATGTCTAGCTTACACATTTATACAGAAAGATGCCTAAAATACATGTGAAAAGTTGAGTATATATGACAATGTATAGAGGAGAATCCCATTGTTTTGGTTAAAAGTACTCAAAATATATAAATATAAATATGCATGAGTGTATATACACTAAATTGTATACATCAGAGAGTTTTTGAGAAAGATACTTTTATCACCCATGGTCTCCCTAGAGGTCCATGCACCTTAAATTAAGAACTCTGCCACACCAGCTTTCCCACTGTTTGGCACTGTACCTTATACGCAAGTTAAAACTATTTTCCTCTGTTTTCCTTTCATGCACAACCTAGAATTTTCTCGGAGAAGGCAATGGCATCCCACTCCAGTACTCTTGCCTGGAAAATCCTACGGACGGAGGAGACTGGTAGGCGGCACTCCATGGGGTCACTAAGAGTCGGATGCGACTGAGCGATTTCACTTTCACTTTTCACTGTCATGCACTGGAGAAGGAAATGGCAACCCACTCCAGTGTTCTTGCCTGGAGAATCCCATGGACGGGGGAGCCTGGTGGGCTGCCTTCTATGGGGTCGCACAGAGTCGGACACAACTGAAGTGACTTAGCAGCAGCAGCAGCACCAGCAGCAGAATTTTCTGAAGTAAAAGTTCTACTCTTTTTTCTTTCCAAAATTTTAATAAAATGAGCACAAATATATTTTTTTCATCCATAAAATTTCTACTGCATGCTAAGGCAAACACAGTAATTATTGTTTTGCTACCCAAATATATTATACAGTGACATGAAGTTTGTATACATGTAAGTTATATAATTCTTACTCTGAGGAAAATTGTAACATATTCTTAGATATCTATTGAGTCAGCCCATGTTGAAAAAGACAATTGAAACCGACAAACATCTTTTCTGACCATAATGCATTAAGATTAGATCTCAATTACAGGAGAAAAAATATTAAAAATTCCAACATATGGAGGCTGAACAACATACTTCTGAATAATCAACAAATCACAGAAGAAATAAAAAAAGAAATCAAAATATGCATAGAAATGAATAATAACGAAAACACAACAACCCCAAACCTCTGGGACACTATAAAAGCAGTGCTAAGAGGAAAGTTCGTAGCAATACAGGCATACCTCAAGAAACAAGAAAAAAGTCAAATAAATAACCTAACTCTACACTTAAAGCAACTAGAAAAGGAAGAAATGGAGAACCCCAGAGCTAGTAGAAGGAAAGAAATCATAAAAATTAGGGCAGAAATAAATGCAAAAGAAACAAAAGAGACCATAGCAAAAATCAACAAAGCCAAAAGCTGGTTCTTTGAAAGGATAAATAAAATTGACAAACCATTAGCCAGACTCATCAAGAAACAAAGGGAGAAAAATCAAATCAATAAAATTAGAAATGAAAAGGGAGAGATCACAACAGACAACACAGAAATACAAAGGATCATAAGAGACTACTATCAGCAATGATATGCCAATAAAATGGACAACGTGGAAGAAATGGACAAATTCTTAGAAAAGTACAGCTTTCCAAAACTGAACCAGGAAGAAATAGAAAATCTTAACAGACCCATCACAAGCACAGAAATTGAAACTGTACTCAGAAACCTTCCAGCAAACAAAAGCCCAGGTCCAGACGGCTTCCCAGCTGAATGCTACCAAAAATTTCGAAAAGAGCTAACACCTATCCTACTCAAATCTTTCAGAAAATTGCAGAGGAAGATAAACTTCCAAACTCATTCTATGAGGCCACCATCACCCTAATACCAAAACCTGACAAAGATGCCACAAAAAAAGAAAACTACAGGCCAATATCACTGATGAACATATATGCAAAAATCCTTAACAAAATTTTAGCAATCAGAATCCAACAACACATTAAAAAGATCATACACCATGACCAAGTGGGCTTTATCCCAGGAATGCAAGGATTCTTCAATATCCGCAAATCAATCAATGTAATTCACCACATTAACAAATTGAAAAATAAAAGCCATATGATTATCTCCATAGATGCAGAGAAGGCCTGCCCAACTCTTTGCAACCCAGAACTGCAGTATGCCAGGCTTCTCTGTCCTTCACTATCTCCTGGAGTTTACTCAAACTCATGTCCATTGAATCAGTGATGACATCTAACCATCTCACGCTCTGTCACTCCCTTTTCCTCTTGCCCTCAATCTGTCCTAGTATCAGGGTCTCTTCCAATGAGTCAGATTGTTGCATCAGGTAACCAAAGTATAGGTGCTTCAGCTTCAGCATCAGTCTTTCCGATGAATATTCAGGGTTGATTTGCTGTAGAACTGACTCGTTTTATCTCCTTGCTCTCCAGAGGACTCTCATGAGTCTTCTCCAACACCACAATTTGAAAGCATCAATTCTTCAGTGCTCAGCTTTCTTTGTGGTCCAACTCTCACATCCGTACATGACTACTGGAAAAACAATACCTTTGACTATATGGAACTTTGTCAGCAAAATGATGTCTCTGCTATTTAATATATGGTCTAAGTTTTTCATAGCTTTTCTTCCAAGAGCAAACATCTTTTAATTTCATGGCTTCAGTTACCGTCTACAGTGATTTTAGAGCACAAGAAAATAAAATCTGCCATTATTTCTACTTTTTGCCCATCTATTTGCCATGAAGTGATGGGACTGGATGCCATGACTGTAGTTTTTTTTTTTTTAATGTTGAGTTTTAAGCCAGCTTTTTCACCCTCCTCTTTACCTTCATCAAGAGGCTCTTTAGTTTCTCTGCTTTCTGCCATAAGGGTGGTGTCATCTGCATATCTGAGGTTATTGATATTTTTCCTGGCAATCTAGATTCCAGCCTGTGAGTCATCCAGCCTGGTATTTTACATGATGTACTCTGCATAGAAATTAAATAAGCAGGGTGACAATATACAGCCTTGACATACTCAGAACATAAATGCTACCAGTATCATCTTAGCACAGATTATGTTTTATAACACATTTGCAACTCACAAAAAATATCACTTTCAATTAAATGGGAGTGTCAATACATGCATTCTCAGACTTTACCTCATTGGCAGTTTAAATGATTTTTTTTTAAATGTTGAAATTGACCTTAGTGTTTAAGAAGGAGTAATTTCACAAGCCTTTTCAGGTAGATCCAACATCATGGGTTTAACTAAAATATATGAGCTCAATAGAAATAGCCCTGGATTCTTTAGCACAAATATATTTCCAAGTGTACCCTCATAAAAATTTAACCTCATCAGTTCAGTTCAGTTGCTCAGTCATGTCCCACTCTTTGCAATCCCATGAACTGCAGCACTAAAGGCCTCCCTGTCCATCACCAAATCCCAGAGTTCACCCAAACTCATGTCCATTTGGTGATACCATCCAACCATCTCATCCTCTGTTATCCCCTTCTCCTCCTGCCCTCAATCTTTCCCAGCATCAGGGTTTTCTCAAATTAGTCAGCTCTTTGCATCAAGTGGCCAAAGTATTGGAGTTTCAGCTTCAACATCAGTTCCACCAATGAACACCCAGGACCGATCTCCTTTAGGATGGACTGGTTGGATCTCCTTACAGTCCAAGGGACTGTCAAGAGTCTTCTCCAACACCACAGTTCAAAAGCATCAATTGTTTGGTGCTCAGCTTTCTTTACAGTCCAACTTTCACATCCATACACGACCACTGGAAAAACCATAGACTTGACTAGACGGACCTTTGTTGGCAAAGTAATGTCTCTGCTTTTCAATATGCTAGGTTGGTCATAACTTCTTTCCAAGGAGTAAGCGTCTTTTAATTTCATGGCTGCAGTCACCATCTGCAGTGATTTTGGAGCCCAGAAAAATAAAGTCTGACACTGTTTCCACTGTTTCTCCATCTATTTGCCATGAAGTGATGGGACCGGATGCCATGATCTTTGTTTTCTGAATGTTGAGCTTCAAGCCAACTTTTTCACTCTCCTCTTTCACTCTTATCAAGAGGCTTTTTAGTTCCTCTTCACTTTCTGCCATAAGGGTGGTGTCAGCTGCATATCTGAGATTACTGATATTTCTCCCAGCAATCTTGATTCCAGCTTGTGCTTCTTCCAGCCCAGCGTTTCTCATGACGTACTCTGCATATAAAAGTTAAATAAACAGAGTGACAATATATGGTCTTGATGTACTCCTTTTCCTGTTTGGAACCAGTCTGTTGGTCCATGTCCAGTTCTAACTGTTGCTTCCTGACCTGCACACAGATTTCTCAAGAGGCGGGTCAGGTGATCTGGTATTCCCATCTCTTTCAGAATTTTCCACAATTTATTGTGATCCACACAGTCAAGGCTTTCATAAATCTCAGTAATTCCTTTGCAGTTTGTGGGCAGATCCACATTTAATCAATGATATTTTCAGTTAGGTTTATTTTTAAGGTACTCTGAATGGTACTATTAAATACTTTATATGCTCGGTCTATTATTCATTTATACATTATTAAACGTTCTGGATTCATTTTGTTTATAGTTATAATCACAAACAGCCTGTTCTAATGTTTTTGGTAGGGTGTTGAGACAGATCTTTTCTCTGGAGTAAAACAATATCCTTAATATGTTATAAGATGTAGCTTAGAACATCCATATGGCAAAGTTCATTTCAAGGGGAAAGTCAACTTTTTCATTCAAATTGAGTAGATTTTGGTTCAACTTGGGAAAACAAACTGACCTTAGAAGGCTTTCACATGCATTTTGAGTACATTTCCCAAAGACAGTTTTAAGATATTTTTTTGAAGGAAGTGTATTTCATGCCTGAAGTTCACTTTCAATAAAGATTATTGCTATCTTGGAATTTCATTATCTCTTTGTGGTAGGAACATGTTTTAGTAAGCTCAAGAATGGTTTACTAATTCATGTTAATTGCTGGGAATTCGTGATGTAAGAAAACAAGCAAGGTAGCCAAGAAAGCGGTCCAGTCTCCCTTATTGTTGACAAAAAGGCACCAGCAGAATTCCTGTTGCATATGTGAAAGTAGAAATTACCTGTCATTACTTGCCATTAAATCTGTGTATAGCAAAGCAGGACTAACAGTGCCTTACAAAAAACTTAAAGGTGACTTAAAGGTTACAAACTGGCCAATAGAACTAAGCCATTGTCTGCAGCTTCATTATGCTTTTTGTTAAAATATAGCAACTCTACATGAAAATGGCTTATCTACCTGTTCTATCATTGCTAGGTCTCCAGGACACAATTTTTTTTTAAGTATTTCAATTTTTTAACAGCCTGATTGAGATATAATTAACCTATAATAAACTGCATATATTTAAGATGTAAATTTTGCTAAGTTTGACATATAGATATACTATAAAACTATCACTACCAGGCAGTGAACATACCTATTACCCCCAAAATTTTTTCATGACCTTCACATTTTCTCACTCTTCCTCCCTTGTCCTCACTCCACCATTCCCAGGCAGACACTGGTCTGCTTTCTGTTACCATCAATTAATTGACATTTTCTAGAAACTTCAGTAAATGAAATCATACAAAATATCCTACTTGTTGTCTGGATTCTGTTTCTCAGAAGAGTTATTTTGAGATTTGTCCATGTTTTAGTTTGTATCACTAGTTCTTCCCCCCACCCCCATTTTTTTTTTTTTTTGCCTTGCATAAAGTTCCAAATTTTTGTTTGTTTGTTTAATTCAGGGAACATACAGAAGTAGAGGTCTAAGATCAAATTTTTTATTATAGTGTTATAATTAACAATATTAGTTTCAGATATACAATAAAGTGATTCAATATCATTTATGGCAGTGGTCCCCAACCTTTTTGGCACGAGGGACCAGTTTTGTGGAAGACAATTTTTCTACAGATGGGAGTGAGGGGCAATGTGAATGATGGTTCAGGTGATAATGCAAGTGATGTGGAGAAATGGGGAGTGGCAGGTGAAGCTTTGCTGGCTCACCTGCCCACTGCTCACCTCCTGCTGTGCAGCCCAGTTGGGGCCCCTGTCTTATGGTATGAAATGATCAACACTTTAAGATCAGTTACCACCTGTCACCATGCAAATTTGTTACTGTACAAATTTGTAATGACCATATTCCCTGTGCTGTACATTACATCCCCATGGTCTATATATTTTATTGCTAGAAGTTTATATCTGTGCTTTTGGTGTCTAGCTTTAATTGTCATCACAAGTATATATGTTTTGCATCTCCACCTGGATATCGTTGCTTGAATATTCCAATGTCATTCACTGGATCTAAAAGAAAGTGCCTATCCTTTGGAAGGCCAGGATATAAGGGCAAGGGCAAGGATAGGGGTCATGCAGTTTCTAGCTTTAGCCACAAAAATAACAGCTTTGGTTCAGTTCAGTTGCTCAGTCATGTCAACTCTTTGCGACTCCATGGACTACAGCATACCAGGCCTCCCTGTCCATCACCAACTCCCAGAGCTTGCTCAAACTCATATCCATCAAGTTGGTGATGCCATCCAACCATCTCATCCTCTGTCATTCCCTCCTCCTGCTGCCTTCAATCTTCCCCAGCAACAGGGTCTTTTCCAATGAGTCAGTTCTTCACATCAGGTGGCCAAAGTATTGAAGTTTCAGTTTCAGCATCAGTCCTTCAAATCAATATTCAGGACTGATTTCCTTTAGGATTGACTGGTTTCATTTGCTTGCAGTACAAAGGACTCTCAAGAGTCTTTTCCAACACCACAGTTCAAATAGCGTCAATTCTTCAACACTTAGCTTTCTTTATGGTCCAGCTCTCACATCCATACATAACTACTGGAAAAACCATAAGTTTGACTAGATGGGCCTTTGTTGCAAAGTAGTGTTTCTGCTTTTTAATATGCTATCTAGGTTTGTCATAGCTTTTCTTCCAAAGAGCAAGAATCTTTTAATTTCATGGCTGTAGTCACCATCTGCAGTGATTTTGAAGCCCAAGAAAATAAAGTTTGTCACTGTTTCCCCATCTATTTGACATGAAGTGATGGGACTGGATGCCACGATCTTAGTTTTTTGACATTGAGTTTTAAGCCAGCTTTTTCACTCTCCTCTTTAACTTTCATCAAGAGGCTCTTTAGTTCTTCTTTGCTTTCTGCTGTAAGCATGGTGTCATCTGCGTATCTGAGGATATTTCTCCCGGCAATCTTGATTCCAGCTTGTGCTTCATCCAGCCTGGCATTTCACATGATGTACTCCTCATATAAGTTAAATAAGCAAGGTGACAATATACAGCTTTGATATACTCCTTTCCTGATTTGGAATCAGTCTGTTGTTCCATGTCTGGTCCTAACTGTTGTTTCTTAGCCTGCATACAGATTTCTCAGGAGGCAGGTAAGGTGTCATCTGTACTTTGCTATTGATGATATATTTACTACACTGAAAATGATACTCTTAGAAATATATATCAAATTACAAACCATCTAAAGCTTGACAGTTATATAGGGTATAACATTGGAGTCTGTTTATCCAAAATAGTGTCAATAAAAAGAGATAATGACTGCCTGAAAAAAGAGTCTTCATTTGGAATACCTCTTCCTCCAGATAATCATGGATCTTGGCATAATCAGCTTTTTAGGGGCACTTTACAAAACTGTCCTTATCATTGCTGACTCATTTTAAAAACTAAAGAATAAAAGCAAACTTAAAATATCTTAATTTAGCATGGCCTTTCAATTCAATACATCTTTATGACACTAGAACTTTATCTGTGATATTCAGCCTATAAGGTTAAAACAATTTTCCAATTCAGAAATTTTAAAATAAGATTTTAATTCTAGTATATGAACCAATCAAATTTTTTTTTAATATCAACAACCTAAGGTTCTTCTCTTACTGTTTGTGCTTGGCATGATTTGCATGCTCATTTGCATCTGACTCTTTGTGACCCTTTGGACTGTAGCCCACCAGGCTCCTCTGTTCATTGGATTTCCCAGGCAAGAATACTGGAGTAGGTTACCATTTCCTTCTCCAGGGAATCTTCCGAACACAGGGATCTGAACCCATGTCTCCTGCATTGGCAGGTGAATTGATTCTTTACCCTGAGACACCTGGGAAGCCCCTGTTTGTGTTTAGAAGATATTTTATGAATTTCTAGAAAAAATACAAGTAATTTTGCTTTAGGTTAATTTCCCTGGTGGCTCAGAGGTTAAAGCGTCTGCCTCCAATGCGGGAGACCTGGGTTCGATCCCTGGGTCGGGAAGATCCCCTGGAGAAGGAAATGGCAACCCACTCCAGTATTCTTGCTTGGAGAATCTCATGGACTGAGGAGCCTGGTGGGCTGCAGTCCATGGGGTCACAAAGAGTCGGACACGACTGAGTGACTTTACTTACTTAATAGTTTATTTGGCTTTTAGCCTACAGTGAGTCTGTGTGACAGCAAAGAATTATTTGTTTGAATATCTTGGCAAGACTAGTTTTGGTGCTTTTAGTTAGGGAGAAAGCTGTGTTATTCACATTCTGACCAAACATTTGTTTCATAGTTTTAGTTTGAGTTTATTTCCACGCTAGTGGAATTTATTATTTTTTAAATTGCAGGATAATTGCTTTACAATGTTGTGCTGGTTTCTGCTTTACAACAACAACCAAAAGTATATGCATGTCCCCTCTCTCCTTCCACCCCATCCTTCCATCCCAACCCTCCAGGTCATCACAGAGCACTGAGCTGAACTCCCTGTGTTATACAGCAATTTCTTACTAGCTGTCTATTTTATACATGGTAGAGTATATATTTCAATGCTACTTTCTCAATTCATCTCACCTTCTCATTCCCTCTCTGTGTCCACAAGTCCATTCTCTACGTCTGTGTCTCTATTCATCAGTACCAATAGGTTCATCAGTACCATTTTTTCTAGATGTGTGTTAATATACAATATTTCTTTTTCTCTTTCTGACTTATTTCAGTTTGTATAATAGGTTCTAGGTTTGTCCACCTCAGTTCAAGTGGCTCAAATTTGTTCCTTTTTATGACTAATATTCCATTGTATATATTTACCACAATTTATCTGTTAATTTGTTGATGGACATCTAGATTGTTTCCATGTCCTGGCCATAGCAAATAGTGTGCAGTGAATGTCTTTTTGAATTATGGTTTTCTCAGGATATATGCCTAGTAGTGGGATTGCTGGGTCCTGTGGATGGAGCTGGAGGAATTTATTATTGTAAGATATTTTGACTGGATGAAAGTTAATGTCTTAGCTACAATGCCTTCTATGACTCATTTGCATGGGGAAGAGAGTATAAAGTAGAAAGTACATTTCAGTCTATCCTGCTGCTGCTGCTGCTAAGTCGCTTGAGTCGTGTTCGACTCTGTGCAACCCCATAGACGGCAGCCCATCAGGCTCCTTTGTCCCTGGGACTCTCCAGGCAAGAACACTGGAGTGGGTTGCCATTTTTTTCTCCAATGCATGAAAGTGAAAAGTGAAAGTGAAGTTTCTCAGTTGTGTTCGTCTTAGTGACCCCATGGACTGTAGCCTACCAGGCTCTTCTGTCCATAGGATTTTCCAGGCAAGAGTACTGGAGTGAGGTGCCATTGCCTTCTCCATTCAGTCTGTCCAGTGTTTCTCAAAAGAACTGATACTGACCCCTAGATATCATTTTGGTAATTTGTGGGGGACAGTCTTGAGTCATGAAAACTGTGGAGAGTGGGCTCAACTGGTATTTCATTGACAGAATGCAATGATCAGGAACCACAGAAAATGGTCCTATGTCTTAAACAATTTTTGAATGTCCTATTAGACATTCAAACATGTGATATTTTATGTGCTAAATGAATATCTGAGCCTGGAAAACTATGTGACTCTAGAACCTAACTCCAGGAGACATACAAAGTCATTTTGATTGATTTTAATAAACATTTTTAATAATGCAGGTAGCGTGTAAATTGAGGGAATAATTGAGGGGGAAACTGTACATTGTACACTTGTTAGTTTAAAACTTATAATGACAGGCCCATCATTCAGAAAATTACACATATTTAAATTGGCAATTCAAAATTTCTGAATTGGTTTGCATTTTTAGCTGTTACATTTGCAGTGATGTTGTATTATAGGTACAACTACTGATCTCCGTCATTGTGTTATCTTTGCAGTTGAGTCCAAATATCTACATATTGAAACACTTACCATTTTATTATAGTATACTTTTTAAATTAACCTTTAAGTTATATATAAGGCATTAAATTGAATTTTTAATTATGATTACACATAGGTTTGATGAACTATAAAGTTAATTTCAGCATATTGCAGGAGATGTCATGACACACTTGTTTTTAAAAATAAATTCATTAGATCTAAATGCTCATTGAAATTGTTTCATAATAAATATTAAAGTATGAGAATACTGTTTTCTATATGAATAATTTTAGTTATCTGCAAAATTGAAGTAATAATAGTATCTACTCCATTTTGATGTTGTTGTAAGGATACATGTATGTAGATTATGCATGTAAAACTAATTATTGCATTTGTTACATAGAAAGTACTCAATAAAAATAGATTATTATTATGATTAGTAGAATAGTACCATGAGTTTATTATCTATGGTAATTTATGTCATGCTTCTTAGAATACAAATAACATATATGGCATAGAATGTGTATTCCTTTGGACATGATTGAACACTTATCCTCCCTAAATATTTTCATTTTGTCTGCAGATCTCAAAAGCTCTCTCTTGAATTTTCTCTCATCTCATGATCTGATCATTTTCAGTCTCTTTTATTCATTTTTCTCATCCTCATAACCTCTTAACTTTGGAGTGTCTCAGGGTTCAGGGCTGGGACATCTTGTCTTCCTTGTGCACAATCACTCTGTTGACGGACTCATCCTGCATCAATGGCTTTAGACAATATTACACACTGACAAATGCTGAATCTACATTTCCAGCTAGGAACACTTTTCTGAACTCTAGCCTCATATATACAATTGCCAAGTTTCTATCTGGGATTGTTTATCTATCATGTATCTAAAATTAGGATGTCTAAAACCAAATTGCTAATATTTCCTCATCTAAAAACAGTAATTTTCTGTCTACTAGTACCTTTCCTGTCTGTTATTAAAACTACCTTTTAAGTACTTAGGAAAATAAATCCTGGAAACATGCTTAACTTACTTTCACTCACATCCTCTAAGCTAGTCTATCAGCAAATCCTCCTGTTGGCCCTACTCTCAAAAAATATCTAGATTGTGATCATTTTTACCACCTTCACTGCTGCTACTCTCATCTAAATCACTGTCCATCTCAGACCTCCGATGATTATATCCTCCTAACTGTTCCCCTTTCTTTCACCCTGGCCTTAATTTCCATTCTATTCACACAACATAATAGCCAGATTGATCCTTTTAAAACAAAGACTCCAATGACAGCCCATGTTGCTCAGAGTAAATACCAAACCTGTACAATATGGCTTCATGTTATCTTTCCAACCTCATTGTTAGTTATTTTCCCATTTGGTGGCTCAAATGGTAAGGAAACTGCCTGCAATGCAGGAGACCCAGATTTGATCCCTGGGTTGGGAAGATCCCCTGAAGGAGGGAATGGCTACCCACTCCAATATTCTTGCCTGGAGAATTCCATGGGCAGAGGAGCCTAGTGGTCTACAGTCTATGGCGTCACAAAGAGATGGACATGACTGAGTGACTAACACTTTCCTCTTACTCAAATTGCCCTGATCTTGGTGCTGATCCTGGGAAATCCTCCTACCCAAAGGTCTTTGTACATTCTGCTTCCTCTACCTAGAACTGTATTTCCCCAGTTATCTGCATGGCTTACTTCTTCATTTTCTTAAGGCATTTGCTCCAATATCAAATGCTTTCAGTGAGATCTTTCTGGACCATCCTAACAACCACCTCAGCACTTACCTGTTTAATTTTCTCCTTATAATACTTATAGAATTTGTATCTTTATTTTGATTATTGCCTGTCCTTCTCTAATAGAATGTGAGGACAACAGGATGTTAATTTGTCTTTCTAATTCATTTCTGTATTTCCTGCACTTAGATTAATGCCTGGCACATAGTAGATGCACATGAAACATTTACCAATGTATGAATATTCTGCCTTCGGTTAACAAATGACGAAAGAGAGCAAGACTGAAATATCACCTCCTTTCCAACATTTAGGAAAGAATTTATTTAAAATTACTGGTGTATATACATCTATTTGTATATATATGTATTAGTATATATATGTATTTGTCTATGTGTATATATATATGTATGTAAAGAGCAATATTGCACAGGAACTTGGAATGTTAGGTCCATGAATCAAGGCAAATTGGAAGTGGTCAAACAGGAGATGGCAAGAGTGAATGTCAACATTCTAGGAATCAGCGAACTAAAATGGACTGGAATGGGTGAATTTAACTCAGATGACCATTATATCTACTACTGTGGGCAGGAATCCCTTAGAATAAATGGAGTAGCCATCATAGTCAACAAAAGAGTCTGAAATGCAGTACTTGGATGCAATCTCAAAAATGACAAAATTATCTCTATTCATTTCCAAGGCAAAGCATTCAATATCATGATAATCCAAGTCCATGCCCCGACCAGTAATGCTGAAGAAGCTGAAATTGAATGCTTCTACAAAGACCTTTTAGAACTAACACCCCAAAAAAGGTGTCCTTTTCATTATAGGGGACTGGAATGCAAAAGTAGGAAGTCAAGAAACACTTGGAGTAACAGGCAATTTTGGCCTTGGAGGACAGAATGAAGCAGAGCAAAGGCTAATAGAGTTTTGCCAAGAGAATACACTGGTCATAGCTAACACCCTCTTCCAATAACACAAGAGAAGACTCTACACATGGACATCACCAGATAGCCAACACTGAAATCAGATTGATTATGTTCTTTGCAGCCAAAGATGGAAAAGCTCAATGCAGTCAGCAAAAACAAGACCAGGAGCTGACTGTGCCTCAGATCATGAACTCCTTATTGCCAAATTCAGATTTAAATTGAAGGAAGTGGGGAAAACCACTACCCATTCAGGCTATTTGATTTGAGCTAAATAAAATCCTTTATGATTATACAGTGGAAGTGAGAAATAGATTTATGGGACTAGATCTGATAGATAGAGTGCCTGATTAACTATAGATGGAGGTTTGTGACATTGTATAGGAGGCAGTGATCAAGACCATCCCCAAGAAAAGAAATAGAAAAGGCAAAACGGTAGTCTGATGAGGCCTTACAAACAGCTGTGAAAAGAAGAGAAGCTAAAGGCAAAGGAGAAAAGGAAAGATATAAGCATCTGAATGCAGAGTTCCAAAGAAAAGCAAAGAGAGATAAGAAAGCCTTCCTCAGTTATCAATGTAAAGAAATAGAGGAAAACAATAGAAAGGGAAAGTTTAGAGATCTCTTCAAGAAAATTAGAGATACCAAGGGAAAATTTCATGCAAAGATGGGCTCAGTAAAGGACAGAAATAGTTTGGAACTAACAGAAGCAGAAGATATTAAGAAGAGGTGGCAAGAATACACGGAAGAACTGTACAAAAAAGATCATGACCCAGATAATCATGATGGTGTGATCACTGACCTAGAGCCAGACATCTTGGAATGTGAAGTCAAGTGGGCCTTAGGAAGCATCGCTACGAACAAAGCTAGTGGAGATGATGGAATTCCAGTTGTGCTATTTAAAACCCTAAAAGATGATGCTGTGAAAGTGATGCAGTCAATATGCCAGCAAATTTGGAAAACTCAGCAGTGGCCACAGGACTGGAAAAGGTCAGTTTTCATTCCAGTCACAAAAAAGACAATGCCAAAGAATGCTCAAACTACCACACAATTGCACTCATCTCACACGCTAGTAAAGTAATGCTCAAAATTCTCCAAGCCAGGCTTTAGCAATATGTGAACCATGAACTTCCAGATGTTCAAGCTGGTTTTAGAAAAGGCAGAGGAACCAGAGATCAAATTGCCAACATCCACTGAATCATCAAAAAAGCAAGAGAGTTCCAGATAAACATCTATTTCTGCTTCGTTGACTATACCAAATTCTTTGTGTGGATCACAAAAAACTGTGGAAAATTCTTACTGAGATGGGAATACCAGACACTTGACCTGCCTCTTGAGAAACCTGTATGCAGGTCAGGAAGCAACAGTTGGAACTGGACATGGAAAAACAGCCTGGTTCCAAATAGGAAAAGGAGTAGGTCAAGGCTGTATATTGTCACCCTGCATTTTAATTATATGCAGAGTATATCATGAAAAATGCAGGGCTGGAAGAAGCAAAAGGTGGAATCAAGATTGCCAGGAGAAATATCAATAACCTCAGATATACAGATGACACCACCCTTATGGCAGAAAGTGAAGAAGTACTAAAGAGCCTCTTGATGAAAATGTGAAAGAAGATAGTGAAAAAATTGGCTTGAGCCCCAAAAATAAAGTCAGCCACTTTTTCCACTGTTTCCTCATCTATGTCCCATGAAGTGATGGGACCGGATGCCATGATCTTAGTTTTCTGAGTGTTGAGTTTTAAGCCAGCTTTTTCACTCTCCTCTTTCACTTTCAAGAGGCTTTTTAGTTCCTCTTTGCTTTCTGCTATTAGAGTGGTATCATTTGCATATCTGGGATCATTTGTATTTCTCTTGGCAATCTTGATTCCAGCTTGTGAGTTTTTCAGCCCAGAAATCTGCATGATGTACCCTGTATATAAGTTAAATAAATAAGGTGACAATATGTATCCTTGTCGTACACCTTTCTCAGTTTTGAACCAGTCTGTCATTCCATGTCCAGTTCTAACTATTGTTTCTTGACCCACATACAGGTTTTGCAGGAGACAGGAAAGATAATCTGGTATTCTTATCTCTTTAGAGTTTTCCACAGTTTGTTGTGATCCATACAGTAAAAGACTTTAGTATAGTCAGTGAAGCAGAAGTTTTTCTGGAATTCCCTTGCTTTCTCCATGATCCAGCATATGTTGGCAATTTGATGTCTGCTTCCTCTGTCTTTTCTAAAGCCAGATTGTACATCTGGAAGTTCTCAGTTCATGTACTGCTGAAGCCTAGCTTGAAGAATTTTTAGCATAACCTTACTAGCATGTAAAATGAGCACAATTGTACAGTAGCTTGAACATTCTTTGGCATTTCCCTTCTTTGGGATTAAATGAAAACTGATATTTTGCAGTCTTGTGGGTGCTTCTGAGTTTTCAAAATTTGCTGACATTGAGTGCAGCACTTGAACAGCATCATCTTTTAGGATTTAAGTAGCTCAGCTGGAATTCCATCTACTCTGCTAGCTTTGTTTGTATTAATGCTTCCTAAGGCCCACGTGTGGAAGAATTGATGCTTTTGAACTGTGGTGTTGGAGAAGACTCTTGAGGGTCCCTTGGACTGCAAGGAGATCCAACCAGTCCATTCTGAAGGAGATCAGTCCTGGTTGTTCTTTGGAAGGAATGATGCTAAAGCTGAAACTTCAGAACTTTGGACACCTCATGTGAAGAGTTGAATCATTGGAAAAGACCCTGATGCTGGGAGGGATTGGGGGCAGGAGGAGAAGGGGATGACAGAGGATGAGATGGCTGGATGGCATCACTGACTCTATGGACATGAAGCTGAGTGAACTCCGGGAGTTGGTGATAGACAGGGAGGCCTGGCGTGCTGCGATTCATGGGTTGCAAAGAGTTGGACACGACTGAGCGACTGAATTGACTGAGTGAAGGCCCACATGACTTCACACTCTAGGATGTTAGGCTCTTGATGAGTGACCAAAGTATCATGGTCATCTGGTCATTAAGACCTTTATTGTATACTTCTTCTGTGTATTCTTGCCTCCTCTTCTTAATCTCTTCTGCTTAGGTCCTTAACATGTCTGTCATTTATTGTGCCCATCCTTGCATGAAATGTGCCTTTAGTATCTCCAATTTTCTTGAAGAGAGTCTAGTCTTTCCCATTCTATTGCTTTCCTCTACTTCTTTGCATTGTTCCTTGATGAAGGCCTTCTTATCTCTGCTATTCTCTGGAACTCTGCAGTTTGCTGGGTATATCTTTCCCTTTATTCCTTGCCTTTTGCTTTTCTTCTTTCTCAGCTATTTGTAAAGCTTTATCAGACAACCACTTTGCCTTCTTTCATTTGTTTTTCTTCAGGATGGTTTTGGTCATCACCTCCTATACAATATTATGAACCTCTGTCCATAGTTCTTAGGCACTCTGTCTACCAGATCTAATCCTTTGAGTCTATTCATCATCTCCGTTGTAAAATCCTAAGGGATTTGATTTAGGACATCCTGAATGACCTAGTGGTTTTTTCCCTGCTTTCTTCAACTTCAGCCTGAATTTTGCTATAAGGAGCTGATGATTTGAGCCATAGTCAGCTCTGGTTTGAGCAACAGTCAGCTCCTGGTCTTGTTTTTGCTGACTGTATAGAGCTTTTCCATCTTTGGCTATAAAGGATATAATCAATCTGATTTCTGTATTGACCATTTGGAGAGGTCTATGTGTACAGTCGTCTCTTGGTTTGTTGTAAAAGGGTGTTTGCTATGACCAGTGAATTTTTAAAAAATTCTGTTGGCCTTTGTCCTCCATTGTTCTGTAGTACAGTAGCAAACTTGCCTGTTACTCGAGATCTCTCTTGACTTCCTGCTTTTGCATTCCAATCCCCTATGATGAAAAGAACTTTTTTTTTTTTTTTTTTGGTGTCAGTTCTAGAAAGTCCCTGAAGAAGGAAATGGCAACCCACTCCAGTATTCTTGCCTGGAGAATCCCATGGACAGAGGAGCCTGGCAGGCTACCACCACCACCTAGGTCTTTTAGGTCTTCACAGAACCTGTCAACTTCAGCTTCTTTGGCATCAGTGGCTGGGGCATAGACTTGGATTACTGTGAGGTTGAGTGGTTTTCCTTGGAAACAGAGATCATTCTGTCATTTTTGAGACTGCACCCAATTACTCCATTTTGGACTTTGTTGACTATGAAGGCTACTCCATTTCTTATAAGGGATTCTTGCCCACAGTAGTACCAGTCATCTGAATTTAATTCACCCATTCTCATCCATTTCAGTTCACTGATTCCTAAAGTGTTGACGTTCACCCTTGCCATCTCCTGCTTGACCATGTCCAAATAACTGATTCATGGACCTAACATTCTAGGTTCCTATGCAATATTGTTCTTACAGCATTGGGCTTTACTTTCACCACCAGACACAGCCACAGCTGAGCATCATTTTGACTTTGCACAGCCTCTTTATTTTTTTCTGGAGCTATTAGTAATTGATCTCCACTCTTCTCCAGTAGCACCGTCCAGCCTGGGGGCTCATCTGTGGACTAAAAGAATATGTTTTCAAGGTGAGCCAAAAAAAACCCCTGAAGTTAGCAGTTATCAGGTCAACTAATATTTAGTAATGGAACTGTGAACATCAGTGGGGAAAAGATAGTCTCTAAAGGATAAACTAAGAATTAATAGGCATCATTTAGACAGAACCTTTACTCAGACAGATAATATAGACCCAGAAAAGACCAATTATTATTGTTTCATCCCTGATTTTTTGTGAGGATAAGGGTAGAGTCAATAACATTTTCTGTTGTTTAAGTTTCCCATGTGCAATTTATCTAATATGGTAAAAGATAACTATTTTACTATATGGTAAATTCTTAAACCACATGTTTATTAATAAGGAAAGAGAAACAATGAAAGGTTGCTTTGTAGATGCTAATAAATTCAGGGTGCTCATTGGGGAAAGGGCTTTTTCTGATAAGACATATTGATTTATAAAAGATAAGATGCAAGACAGAGTTAGAATTTAAAACCATTAACCTAAAAGTAAATGAACCTATACTTTGATTATATAACCAGAGATTAATTCTAAATGTAAATGTTAAAATGGTCATTACTAACATTTGACATGCTGATTTCACATTTTAGAAGTCATTATAGACCCATGTTCTATAGTTATACATTAATAATGATTCTAGAGAATTAATTTCTGTTTTGTAGAGAGGCATTGAGTATTCTCTTTAGGGGTGATGTGATTTGATTTCTTATAATGGTTCATTTACTAAGTAGTGAGACAACTTTTTTTAATAGGAGCTGGTAACTGAGATGGTAAAGAATCTATCTGCAATGAAGGAGACCCAGGTTTGATCTATGGGTCAGGAAGATCCCCTGGAGGAAGAAATGGCAAACCACTCCAATATTCTCGCCTGGAGAATTCCATGGACAGAAGCCTGGCAGACTATAGGCCATGGGGTCACAAAGAGTCAAACACAACTGAGCGACTAACATGCTACAGTATTAACAGCTAGAGCAGGAAACAGTTCGTGTGGCTATTTTCAGCATATATATATATATATATATATNACATCCAGGGCCTGATTCTTCTTTAACACTTTTTTTTTCCACAACAAAAGAAGTGCTTTTTTTATTTTTAATTTGAAAAATCCTGAAAAGACAAGGTAGAAAATCATCAGCTGTATTCTACTCCTCAGAGATGATTACAGGTAGAATAATAGGGTAATTGGCCTGGATAAGCCACACATACATAAAATAAAATATAGATAAGAATGAAATTTGGATCATATTGATGGCACATCTTTGTTTTTTTCAAACTTAATATATCTTGATCATTCTCATCTGTAGTGTTATTTTAAAGAGTTCATTAGATTCTATTGCATGGATACCATAGTTTATTTAAGACTTTTTTTTTTTAGAGTGTTTTAGGTTCACAGCAAAATTAAGAGGAAAGTACAGATTTCCTATATATCTCCTGCCCCCACACATGCATAGTCTCCACCATTATCAAATCACCCATCAGAGTGGTACATTTGCTATAGCTGATGAGCCCACATTGAAACATCATAATCACTCACAGTCCATAGACTACATTAGGGTTCTTAGTGGTGTATTTTCCATGGATTTAGACAAATGTATAATGACAGGTATCCATCATTATAACATCATACAGACTTTCTTTACTGACCTAAAAATCCTCTATAGCATAATTAATTTTTCCCGTGTTATTGGACCCATGGGTTGTTTTTTATTTTTCATTCTCATAAATATTACTCTAATGATCATCCTTACAGATAAGTCTTGATACTGTTGCTACTGTTTAGTCGCTAAGTCGTGTCCTATTCTTTGCAACCCCATGGATTGTAGCCAGCCAGGCTCCTCTGTCCATGAGATTTCCCATGCAAGAATAATTGACTGGGTTGCCATTTCCTTCTCCAGGGGATCTTCCTGGCCCAGGGATCAAACCCACATCTTCTGCATCTCCTGCTTGGCAGACAGATTCTTTACCACTGAGTCACCTGGGAAGCCAAGTCTTGATACATGTATTGATGATTTTTTATTTCCTCTTAAGTTCTGAGATGTGGGCTTTTAGACCCTCTGTCTATAACACTTCCCTCTCCTTAGGCTCTTTACTTAGTTAACTGTGAGTCTAAAATATCAATTCCTCCAGGGAGCCTTCTGATCCCAAGGTTAGGTTAGACCTACTATTATATAACTTGGTAACAACTGTGCTTTACTTTCACAGCAATAGGACACTTATTTCTGTCTTGTTTTCTCCCAAGCTCCCAGAATTTGAATAGTGTTTGGTCTACAACAGGTATCTTTTTTTGGGGTGTTAGTTCTAAAAGGTCTTGTAGGTCTTCATAGAATTGTTCAACTTCAGCTTCTTCAGTGTAACTGGTTGGGGCATAGACTTGGATTACCGTAATATTGAATGGTTTGCCTTGGAGACGAACAGAGATCATTCTGTTGTTTTTGAGATTGCATCCAAGTACTGCATTTTGGACTCTCTTGTTGACCATGATGGCTACTCCATTTCTTCTGAGGAATTCCTGCCCACAGTAGTAGATATAATGGTCATCTGAGTTAAATTCACCCCTTCCAGTCCATTTTAGTTCACTGATTCCTAGAATGTCGATGTTCACTCTTGCCATCTCCTGTTTGACCACTTCCAATTTGCCTTCATTCATGGACCTGACATTCCAGGTTCTTACGCAATACTGCTCTTTACAGCATTGCACTTTGCTTCTATCACCAGTCACATCGACAGCTGGGTATTGTTCTTGCTTTGGTTCCATCCCTTCATTCTTTCTGGAGTTTTTTCTCCACTGATCTCCAGTAGCATATTGGACACCTACTGACCTGGGGAGTTCTTCTTTCAGTATCCTACCATTTTGCCTTTTCATACTGTTCATGAGATTCTCAAGGCAAGAATACGGAAGTGGTTTGCCATTCCCTTCTCCAGTGGACCACATTCTGTCAGACCTCTCCACCATGACCAGTCCATCTTGGGTTGCCCCACGGGCATGGCTTAGTTTCATTGAGTTAGACAAGGGTGTGGTGCTAGTGTGATTAGATTGACTAGTTTTCTGTGTTTTGGGTGTTAGTTTTAGCACTAACACCCAAAAAAGATATCCTTTTCATTATAGGGGACTGGAATGCAAAAGTAGGAAGTCAAGAAACACCTGGAATAACAGGCAAANCATCATGACAGTTAACCATAAAATGTCTCCTTTCCAAGTCCTTGGTATGCAGATCATTACACTTAATTTTCTTTATTGGCAAGATAAAATGGGTGATAGACATGAGTTCAAACCCGTTTCCACCACTTAAGAGATGTGTGACTTCAAGGAAGTTACGTCACCTCTCAGGACATCGTTTTTCTCGTTGCAAACACCCTTCCTGCTTATGGTGAAACTTAGACATGATGTGAGGAAGAGAGCCTGTCATAGGGTCTAGCCTATCCCTGGCCTCCCACTGGAGCAGCTTCTGTTCATTATTATAGCAGTTTCATTCATTCAGCAAACCTTTACTGAGGAATTACCGTGTAGAAACCAGAAATATAAAATAAACCCGAAATGGACTTCACAATAGTGAAGATAGAGAACACACTCAAATGCCTATACTGTAAGGAAGAAAGTGGTTACTACTGAGAGAAATAGAGAGACATTACTGGCGATGTTGGGAGGACACGGATTAACTATAGGGTGAGGGAGTTGGTGGGAGAAAAGGGGAACGGATTTGGGGCTGAGAATGAGACAGGAGGAGGAGCGTCTGAGCTGGGCACCTTCCCCGCTTCTGAGGTGGACAGAGCTGGTAGTGTGCTCCTCTCACAGATGAAATGAGAGGTTCTCCCTGGACCTCACACACAGTTACAGCAGAGCCAGGAGAAGTCAGAGCTCCCTCCTCGTCCCTTATCCAAAGCATTCACCATTTCCACATGCTGCCTCTCGTACCTAGG
>SJXQ01010032.1:24348-69232 GCA_006408695.1 Aepyceros melampus | reverse complement strand
CGACGGCGCCCTGCGCTGCCCCGGCCCGCGGGCCGGCCTCAGCCGACTGTGAGTACGCGGCGCCCCCGCCCAGGCACCCTCCGCCGCCTGGCCTCCCTGCTCTTTGACCCCCTTTACCTGGATGCTTGGAGGAAGACGCGGTGCCTGTCGAACTCCACCTCTCAGGGTGATGAGAAGCCCAAGCTTGGGAGTTGTCCTTGCCGCCCTCTCCCTCGCCTGGGCCCCGTGCACCCTCCAGCCCCTGGCGGCCCCAGACCCACTCTTTCGCCCTGGTTGGGAACGTGACCAGCGGCGTGGAGCTGCCCACAGGCCACATGGGAAGGCCTCTCCCTGCAACTGCTGAAAGGGTCGGGCGTCAGACACGAGAAGTCTTGAGTGGTCTTTGAGCCTTGGGCCAGCCAGGCTGGCGAAGTTTCATGTGAGTTCTGGTGCCCTGTGGTCCTCTAGAAATGGGGTGTTCAGAGCTGATGGCCAGAGGTGACCTGGTCACTCAATGGGGTCTGCTGGCCCACCAGAGCTGCCCACAACTCTGTGAGCATACCAACCACTGCTCCCCCCCAGCCTCAGAGGTCCTCGGGTTTCAGCCTGCTTGTCTGACCAGATGTGCTTGCATTTCAGTCGGGTTGCCTAATCAGTGAAAGGCCCCGAGTCCCAGCTCTGGCACACCACCACCCCTTAGGGAGCTGGACACATTGGCAGGCAGGCAGGGGAAGCTGGGGTAAAGACTGATGGGGTAAAGAGGAGACAAGTGTATCAGAGTATCAGCAGACTTTTTCGATTTGGGAAAAAGGTAGCACAGGGTACATGATTCTATTTATATGACATGTCCAGATGAACAGAAAGGAGATTAGTAGCCATCCACTGGAGTGAAGGCCCAGTGACTGCTAATGGCTGTTGCTTTTTGAGGTGATGAAAATTATCTAAAATTCAATGGTGGTCATGGTTGCACAACTCCCTGAACAAACTAAAAACCATTGCATTGTACAATTAAAATGGGTGAATTGTATTGTATATAAATTACAACATAGTGAGGTGATAAAAGAGAAAAGGAAAGAGAAAGAAGAGGGCTATAAAAGTATAAAAAGGCACCAGGCTGGTGGAGGTCTTGGTTCTGTTCTAACCAATAGCTGTGATGGAATTCCATGCTGAGGGAGGAAAGAGATCCCCCTACCCCATTTCCATGGGCTCCCAGAAGTCTGTGAGGAGCCCACTTCCAAGCTCAGCCCCTCAGGCTGTTGAGGGGCTGAGCTTCTCCTCTGGAAGAGTTAGTGGCCTTTGGAGAATATTTGTGGTTGAGAGATACAGTGTAAAGGTTGAAGAGTTGATATTAATTGGTTTCCATTAATTATCTTGTCAGCTCAATTCCCTGAAGGTAAGGACCATGCTGATAGAATTTGTTTCAATCAATAAATAAATCCATGGAAACTGCCTTCCAAGTCCCAGCCCTTGTCCTTCCCTGACAAGCCTCCCATCTTGCTTTTATGGATGACTGTGCCACTAACACTGTGCCTTTCTTACTCACACGTTACTTATCATACAGGTTGTAAGAAACAGATCCAAAGAGGTAGAAAAACCTCCTCAAGTTCCCACAGCTGAGTTGCAAGGACAGGTCTTAACTTGCTGTTAATATTTTCTCATTTTTGTAAGAAAATTACCCTTTCCTTAAAAAAAAAAAATTCTCAGTTTTGCCAAATTGGCATTGAGTAGAGAACCTCCTGTGGGTCTCCTTAATGGCTCAGTGGTAAAGAATCCACCTGCAATGCAGAAGACACAGGAGTCATGGGTTTGATCCCTGGTTCAGGAAGATTCCCTGGAGTGAGGCATGGCAACCCTCTCCAGTGTTCTTGCCTGAAAGTCTCATGGACAGAGGAGCCCAGCAGACTACAGACCATAGGGTTGTAAAGAGGCAGACACGACTGAAGTGACTGGGCACACAGGCACAGAGAACCTCCTGGTGGAAGACAGGAATGAGAGAGTCAAGTCCCAGCTCCTTCCAGATTCAGCTTTTCACTGAGCTCTCTCAACAGTTCCTGCTGCCACACCCACACTGGTTCAGGAAGGTAGTACCTCTTCCCTGGAGTAGGCTGAAGTGAAAAGACTAAAACTGAACAGATCCTCTCACTGCCCCACAGCACAGTTTAGAGAAGCCTCGAATGCCTCAGAAAGATTTATAAGGTTGACTGGGTTTGGGGATGAAAGTGAGAAGCAGGCACAGTATAAGCACTGTTAGCATGCCAGGGCTCGCTAGCCCTAGTCAAATTCCCCCAAAAGGAGCCAACTTGCCAGGCTCTGAAGCCTTTACCATCCCTGGGGAATGCTACAGAATCCTTGACCTTCCTCCCTTCCCATGCACTATTTTGTCATACACGCCAGCAGCAGCTTCTCCTAGACTTTTAAACCCCTTAGTTCAGCACAAACTTTGACCCTCACAAGGCCAGGCTTCCCGAGGATCAGATAATTGAGAGATGACTTTGTCCTTCAAGGGAGAACCCTATGGAGGTGGAGCCTATAAAGGCCAACAGGGGATAAGTTTCTCAGCATGGTAAAGGTGATTTAAACATGCATATGACAAGAGAGTTGCATAAGAATTAATAGGAGTGTAGCTTCTTTAAGACAATGTTGCTCAGACCAGCAGCATAAACATCACCTGGAAAATGTTAGAAATGCATGCTCTCAGGCCCCAGCCCCAATCTACTACATCAGAAACTCCGAGGGTATAGTCCAGCAGTCTGCATTTGAACAGCCTCCCTGAGAGATTCTGATAGATGCTAAAGTTTGAGCATCAAGGTATTGCTTGCCAATGCTCAGTCGCTCAGTCATGTCCAACTCTTGCGACCTCGTGGACTGCAGTCCACCAGAATCCACTGTCCATAGAATTTTCCAGGCAAGAATACTGGAGTAGATCACCCATTTCCTACTCCAAGGGATCTTCCCAACCCAGGAATCGAACACCATATCTTTTCCATCTCCTGCACTGGCAGGCAGGTTCTACAACTAGCGCACCTGGGAAGTCCCAGTTGCTCTCCATGGAGGATATGATCTTCTGGAAAGCAAGAAGAATGTTTAGAACTTCATGTGCCATAAACTTCTCTTCTCCATCTCCTCCAACATCCACTCCAGCACACATACACATACACAGACAATACCTATTTATTGCAAAAAAAAAAAAAAGGCAGTTGTGATCAGATTAAAACCTCAAAGTTTGAGACATATGGAAAAATAAACATGATTAACCAAAGTTGTTTTGTTTTATTTTTCTGGTCTTGTCTTCAAAAAGGAGTAGAGGAAGGAATCTATGGAGAAGGACAGATTGCAGAGGCAAGGAATGATGGTATAAGATGTCCGTGTGAGTGGGAGGAAGGCACTGGCATCAGATCAAAGGGGAAGGGGTAATTAAAACAGGGGGATACTTCTGAGTCCTGAGGGAAGAAGACAGATGGATAAAGATGTAATTTAACACTGAGGCAAAGGAAAGAAAAAGTGAATGGGTTCATGCTGAAATCCTCTTTTCTTAATGATGAATGAAGTGGTAAACAGTAATTATGAGACAGGAAGTGGCACAAATAACAAGTTATTGGGAGTTCATAAAAAGAAGAGAATTGAAATTATGAGATAAAGGATAAGAAAGATGCAGTCTTGCACTAAGTCATCCACAGGATTTGATTCTGTGGAGTGAAGGGTGGCTCTCCAATTCTGGAGGTTGGACAGGTGATACCACAGAGCACCTTAGACTTCATCACTGGTCCATCAGCAGATGCTGGTTTATGCCTCAGTCATTTCAGGCCTTGGGAGTCCTGCCTTCAGAGAAGGCAATGGCACACCACTCCAGTACTCTTCCCTGGAAAATCCCATGGACAGAGGAGCCTGGTGGGCTGCAGTCCATGGAGTTGTGAAGAATCGGACACGACTGTGCGACTTCACTTTCACTTTTCACTTTCATGCATTGGAGAAGGCAATGGCAACCCACTCCAGTGTTCTTGCCTGGAGAATCCCAGGGACAGGGGAGCCTGGTGGGCTGCCATCTATGGGGTCACAGAGTCGGACACAACTGAAGCAACTTAGCAGCAGCAGTCCTGCCTTATAAGACTTCCATCTAAGTCCACTATTTGGTTTAAAAAAAAAAAAAGGGAACATAGATAATAATTGCTTATCATTAATAAGCCCACTGCTTGCAAATTTTGAAAATGGCATCATTCTGTTGTTCAGATCTTTCTAGCCCAACAGTATTTTATTAAAAACTTAAGTATTTAAAATCTAAAATGTAATACAAAAAAAAACCAAAAAACCTTCCCATGTGTTCACTCATTTTAACTGGAGAAAAAAAATCTAAAAGAATTAATTTAAAAAATTTCCTTTTCCTTTTCTTATTAATTCCAGACAAGTAGAAGGATAGAAAGAAAGAAAAAAAAATCTCACCTTGCCTATGGTTATATAAAGATCTTTGTCTCTATGACAACAGAAAGGTTGGTCTGCTAGATATGGAAACAGCTTCTGAAAAATCTGTTAGTAAGAAAATGCTAATAATAATAATGACAGTTTATTTTTTGCATGTTGTGCCTACTAAACAGAGATTAAACTTTTAGACTTTATTATAAGACACAATCCAGAGACTTTAGAAGGAGAAAATGTGCTGTATCTGTCAGTCCAGTGTCACAGGAAGATGTTAATTTTCTGAACATCTTTCCTGAATGTCTTTCTCCTTCTACCTTGAGTGTAATTTGGGATCCAGAGCATGTTCTGTGCTGTAGAGGGATATACCAATGGAGGGCGTGGTCCCTGTCCTTGAGGAGCCCACAGTCTAGGCAGAAACACACTCACACCCAGGAGAAGTGTAGGCAACGAGGCTTTGAGGAGTTCAGGGAATAGACCACTCCCTATGCACTGAAATCTCCAAGGGAAAGCATCATGGACTAAGGGTTATGAGGTTAAACCTTGAAGGAGAGAAGGAAAGGAGAGTCCAGGTGAAAGAAAAGCACAGCAGAAAGTGGACTAGAGATTTCCTTGCTGAGAAGCCAAGAATAAGGTTGAATCTATTCTTCCCTATTTATACCTCTCCCTGGTTCTTTGGGGAAATTTTTTTGTAGGGGAAATATAAAGTTATCAGGAATGTTTGATTAATTACCCAGAGTTGTGCAAAAAGAAAAAAAAATTTCCCAATATGTAGTTCTCGACTAATGAACGTTCAGAGTCATTGTTGGATGGTTGATTATAAAGGCATTAAATAAAAATCATGATTTGAAGTCACTTCCCAACAAGTTTTCCCCATGGGGCTTCTCTCCCATATACACTCACTTGCTTTGATACTTTGTACTTAAACTGTTTATTCCACATGGACCTCCTCTGCAACAGCAGGCTTCCTCTTCCTCAGCCTCAGCACTGCGGTTCTCTGGGGCCAGATAAGCATTTGTTGTGGGCAGCTGTTTGGTACACTGTCGGGTGTCGGGCGCATTCCTGTCCTCCACGTGCTATGTGCCAGTAATACTACCCTCTCAGATGATGACAAACAAAAATTTCTCTAGATATTAGTCAAATGCCCCTGGTGAGAGTGTGTGTTGGGGCGGAGAGTGGGAGTCCCCACCTTACCCCACCATGGTTTTGAATCACTGTGCTAAAGTGAGAAGCACCTGAAGGGGTCTTACTCAACTCAGGATTTCCAAAGGTTCACAGGCAGTATGATTAAAGTGTCTGTTGAACTATATGATGATCAAATTGAGCTGAACAGGAACAATGCCGCTAAGTCGCTTCAGTCGTGTCCGACTCTGTGCAACCCCATAGACGGTAGCCCACGAGGCTCCCCCATCCCCAGGATTCTCCAGGCAAGAACACTGGAGTGGGTTGCCATTTCCTTCTCCAATGCATAAAAGTGAAAGTGAAGTCGCTCAGTTGTGTCCGACTCTCAGCGACCCCATGGACTGCAGCCCACCAGGCTCCTCCATCCATGGGATTTTCCAGGCAAGAACACTGGAGTGGGTTGCCATTTCCTTCTCCAATGAACCAGTGCAAAAGGAAAGCATGTACACCTAACTGTTACTTTAAAATCTCCATCCTAGAGACTTGTTAAAAAAAAAAAAAACAACTAGGAATAAAACTACCCTATTATCTAGCAATCCCCCCACTAGGCATATACCCTGATAAAACAAATTTTAAAAGACACATGTGCCCCAATATTTATAGCAGCACTATTTACAATAGCTAGGACATGGAAACAATGTAGATATCCACCTATGAATGAATGGATAAAGAGTTATGGTATATATACACAATGGAATATTACTCAGCCATAAAAAGGAACAAATTTGAATCAGTCCTAGTGAGGTGGATTAATCTAGAGCCTGTTATAAGGAGTGAAGTAAGTCAGAAGGAGAAAAACAAACATCATATATCAATGCATATATATGGAATCTAGAAATATGGTCCTGATGGACCTATTTACAAGGCAGGAATAGAGACGCAGGCATAGAGAACAGACTTGTGGGCACAGCAGAGGAAGGAGGGGGGGATGAATTGAAAGAGCAGCACTGAGACGCACACATCACCATATGCAAACAGATGGGAAGTTACTGTATGATGCAGGGAGCCCAACCCAGTGCTCTGTGACAGCCTAGAAGGTTGGGATGGGGTGGGGGGTGGCAGGAATGTTCAAGAGGGAGGAGACATATGTGTACTTATGGCTGATTCACATTGGTATATGACAGCAATCAACACAACCCTATAAAGCAATTATCCTCCAATTTAAAAAACGAATAAATGAAAAAAAAAATCTCCATCCTAGAAAATGGGAAGGTGAGGTGCTATGGGTATCAGAGGGGGTTCTTTCCATTATACCAACATCCAGATCCCAGATTTTACAGGCTACCCCAATCTGTCCTTTAAAAGGACCATCCAGAGAAGCAAGACTGGAAGTTTACCTATATTATTGACTGTATATCCCAACAGTCCCATAGATGGTTCTAATTTTTGTTGTCAATTTGTTTTAACTCATTCACTAGAAAAAAATTAATCCCCAGCCCAGGACCCATGAAAACAAAACAACCACCAGGGCAACATGAATTGAGACCTATTGGTTCCCAGGTCAGGGTACCAGGTAAGAGTCCATAGGACAGAGGAAGTCTACTAAACTCTTTCAAGTAAGACAGCCTGGCCCTACCTTCAGCTTCCCTGAGCTGAACCAGACTCAAAAAAAAAAAAAAAAAATCTCAGAATTCTGAAAGCTCATGTTCCACCTTCCTACCTTAATCCCACAAATGCAGAAAGAAAGAAAGGCCCAAGATAGAGGTTGATCTTGAACTTCAGTTCTGACTCAGCTCTCCCAGTTATTATCTTCAAGACAATTCTTAAACCTGGCTGTGCCTATAAACAGACTCCCTGGGAGAAGCTTTGCAAGGGCCAGATTTTATTAGTTTAGAAATCACCCTTTTGGGGAAAGTGAATGATGGCCCCTAGAAGGACACTAAAATGCAAGCAGCAGAGCTCCCAGAGTCTCAGTGGAAGTGTGGAGCCAAAAAGCTCACATACGGATCCCTTTGGCATTGGACCCAGCCTTCCCTTTGCAGAGCAATAATTCCTTGGATTTTCTCTACATTATCCTTTTTCTTATTTCAAAAGCAGTGTGTTAGATTAATTCAGGGCTCCAGTGCTGCTCCTTTACCCTTCTTTCTAATCTCCTCAATTTGGCTACTTTTCATGTCTTAAAAAAAATGAGACACAAAAGCTTTCTTTCCAAAATATAATCTCCCAGGTTGGCTGCACCAGATCGTGTCTTGGCCATGTGTAACTTTGATCTTACACTTGGAATTTTAAAGCCAGAGGGTCATGGTGGTGGAGAGAGGCCCTGCTGCTCTCCAACCAGACCCAAGAGGACTGGCTCCATGGGAGCATATGTGTTCCATTCTGGCAACCCCACCTCAATGTGCAAAAAAATCACATTTAATGCAGATTTGAACAAATTTTACACCAGTTCTTTTTTTTTTTTAAGAAGGAAATTAAAATAATCCCACCCACCAGGCAGGTGGGCTCCCTGACTTAGTGGGAAGCTTCTAGCTGCTTCCCCACATGGTCCTCATTTACTCTCAGCTTCTGCCTCACTAGGAGATGCCACCCCCTCCATGCTGGCACACCACTCACAGCTGTTATCTGGTGGCCCTGAACCATGAGTCTTGAATGCCACCTGAGCCAGAGTCAGAAAGTCCAATCTATAAGTAAAACTCAACTTTCAGCAGGAAAGCGTCCTTGACGCTGATAAAATGAGGTGACTCCTGGGTTCCTAATTCTACCTCGGGAGCAGCAGTAGAGAGCATTTCTGAGCCCACAGGGATGAAGACACCCTGGTATGATGGGGTAAGGCCCAGCACATCCCCCAAATTATCTGAATCGATCAACAGGACATAGACCAGGCAGACGTGAGTCCTAGCACCAGGTTCCCCTTTCTCTAATTTGCAGTGTGGGCTCAGGGCAGCAAGAAAACCTCTGTGCTGTCTGTAAAAGGGGCATCATGATTCTTACCCCAGAGTGGGGTTGACTGTGGTGAAGATAACCGAGACAGCAGGGCCAAAAGTACTCAGAAATAAAGGTTTTCCATAACTGCAAAGGATTATTGTAATAATCTGATGATGCAGAGAAGAGCTGAAAAACCCACAGCCTGTATATGAAGTTGAACAGTAAATATCTGTCATCCAAGGGGGAAGCCTGATGGAATAGTTTTGCTCCTGTGAGGTGTTAATTAGAGAAAATGACCCACAGGGTCTTCTCAGCCTGTAAGGTAAATAAGTTAAAATCCTGAAATACCAGAGCTCATTATTGCCTGGAACTCATATATGCTGGTCTTTTCAGCACCAGCTGAGCGGCCTCTCAAACATGTCACATAATACATGATTATACTCTGTTTTCTATCATTCAACTGGGCCAGTCTTACCTGTCTAGCTAGAGCATCCAAGCCTATTCTGGGTCCTCTCCCTTCCCTAAGCCTGAGGCTGGACACAGAAAACCTTCAGGTCAGACTTGCTGACCACTCAGGAACTAGGTACTGACATGTATAGGGCGATGCACCGGATCCACAGACCAGCCCCTGCCCCACAAGAGCTTAGTCTTCCAGCCATAGGAGGGAGAGGACTCATTCTCAGGTAACTGACGGAAATGCAGAAGGTGTTAAAAGCCAGATGAAGGTTACACACACAGTCTAGTGAAATTTCAGAGGAAGATTCTGTCCTTCTAGCCAGAGCAACAAAGACACCTTGGTGAAAGGATTGTTGAACTGTAGTTCTTTAAGCCTCACTCTCTGCAGGGGCAGTGGGATAACATGGTTATCGCACAGGCTCCATCCTGGCCTTTGAAACCAGCTTCGTGAGGCCACCAGGGAATCACTGTTCAAAGCCTTCTGCTCTCTCATGGACCACCAGGCATGTGCCCTGCCTGTGTTATGAATCATCAGTGGAGACTGGATGACTTCCCCCTGGAAACAGTGGGTGTGGTTCTGATGAAGGCTTTTCTTACTTGCAGGCACCAGAAATCAACTCTGACAGATTTAATCATAAGAGATTAACTTAACAGAAGAATAAGGAGCTAGAAGGATGTGAGCAAGAGCTAGAGAGAATTTGGCGTTTTAGCAGCAAGAGGTCAAGGAACTTTTCTCTAGATTCCACCTTTGTAATGAATCAGCTCCAAAGACCTATCACAAGTTTCAAATTCCTAGAGGGAGAATCTGATGATGCCCCATCCCACAGCTGAGACCGGAGCACAGACAATGAGATGCTTCCACGCTGTTGCAAGCAGCACTGAGATGCTTCCAGAGAAAGGGCCTTTTTGAACCAGACAACCACACAAACTGGTGTCTACCAGATCTGAGGAGCTAGTGAAAAGGGAAGGTACACATGCCAATAATTTCAGGCAATTCAAACCCATTCCATCAAATTAATTAAAAGCATGTAGTATATCAGTTGTATCCAGCTTTCATGGGCTCACCAAAAAAAATTTTTAAATGTCTGGAAACAGAAGCTTGTAATGAAAGAGGCTCCTGAAGCATAGCTGCAATGTGACTGCCCTGACAACATAATGTTCTCTGCTTCTAAGAAATATTTTTGAGAAATCATTACAGAAAATGCACACCTTCCCTGGGGAAGATTCAACATGTAGTTTTATTTACCAGAGTTATTCTTGTCATGTTATATTATTGCTAGAAGAATTCGAGTTTGGGGGTAGAGATTGGGTTATTTTGCTTTGTGTCTTTAGAAACTTTAGATGGGTCTTCAGTAAGGGCTTAGATGTGTTGACCATTTTTCTCTGAGGCTTTACATTTTTAATTTAGTTGTTGTACAAATGATTTGGAAAATCCATTACCCAAGGAATCTTCTTGAAACTCTTGGTTCACATTGTAATTCATAAACTCCTCAAGTTTCTTGGGTGCTTTGCAAAGGCTGTCTTAAAGAAGAATCACTCAAATTGTACTTTCCAGTCGGAGAGTTGCAACTGACCACACTTTTTAGAATCAGTGAGCAAATGAGAACTCTCCAGACTGGCTCCCTAGAGTTGAAATATTTAATGGAAGGTTGTTCTTTATCATTTCTTTATCATTTCCTTGTCATTTCTTTAAAAGGCTATCAGACACAGTCTATAAGGAATACCTGAGCTCAGTGGAAAGGTGCCACGTGGGAATGTCCACCCTCTCTCTCAGTTGTCCTATGTATAATCAGCAGAGTAAAGAGTTGGAGACAAGTCACAGGCACTTTGTCAATGTAAGAGTTGGACAAATAGAAGAATCCATTCCAAAGTACTGAGTCCACCCTACCCCATCCCCAGCAAGGAAGCAGAGTTGTCATGAGGCATGGCTGGAGTAGCTTGAACCCTTCACAGCAAGCAGCTGGGAATTAAAAGTACTTATTGAGCTCTAATCTTGTGAGAAATGCTATATTAATATTACATAAACATTTTCTTACTGAATCTCAAAAATCTGTGCAGTTGTTAGTATCATCATCACTTTATACATGTGAAATGCACCCAGGCAGTCTGGCTCCTGAGTCTATACTGTCACCTTCCCACCATGCTGCCGTCCAGAGAGAAAGCACATGCAAACGGCGATGAAGACATATCCCATAAAGCACACAGCACCCAAGACAGACCTTAACCAAGGGAAGAATCCAACCAGCAAAGGGTGGGTGTGCCGGGTGGCAGAAACAGTGTGACTGAAGGCAGGACTGCTGCTGCTGCTAAGTCGCTTCAGTCATGTCTGACTCTGTGCGACCCTATAGATGGCTGCCACCAGACTCCCCGTCCCTGGGATTCTCCAGGCAAGAACACTGGAGTGGGTTGCCATTTCCTTCTCCAATGCAGAAAAGGGAAAACTGAAAGTGAAGTTGCTCAGTCGTGTCCAACTCTTAGCAACCCCATAGGCTGCAGCCTTCCAGGCTCCTCCATCCATGGGATTTTCCAGGCAAGAGTACTGGAGTGGGGTGCCATCTCCTTCTCCAGAAGGCAGGACAATATGAGGCAAATTCAGGAAACACGAATGTCTGATTTGTCTAGGGAGGCACTGTCCAGTAGAAATATGTTAGTCACAAGTGTCATTTTAATTTTTAATAGCCACGTTTTAAAAGGTTTAAAAAGGTAAAATAAAGTTTCAGTTCAGTTCAGTTGCTCAGTTGTGTCCGACTCTTTGCAACCCCATGAGCTGCATCACACCACACCTTCCTGTCCATGAAGAACTGCCAGAGTCTACCCAAACCCACGTCCACTGAGTTGGTGATGCCATCCAACCATCTTATCCTCTGTTGTCCCCTTCTCCTCCTGCCCTCAATCTTTCCCAACATCAGGGGCTTTTCAAATGAGTCAGCTCTTCACATGAGGTGGCCAAAATATTGGAGTTTCAGCTTCAACATCAGTCCTTCCAGTGAACAACCAGGACTGATCTCCTTTAGGGTGGACTGGTTGGATCTCCTTGCAGTCCAAGGGACTCTCAAGAGTCTTCTCCAATACCACAGTTCAAAAACATCAATTCTTTGGCACTCAGCTTTCTTTATAGTCCAACTCTCACATCCATACATGACTACTGGAAAAACCATAGCCTTGACTAGATGGACCTTTGTTGACAAAGTAATGTCTCTGCTTTTTAATATGCTGTCTAGGTTTGTAAAACATTTTATTTAATCCAAATATACGAAATCATTTTTGTTGGAAGGCAAAATTGAATATTGAATTTTGAATATTCAATTGAATATTGAAATTTTGAATATTCAATACTGAATTTTTGTTGGAAGGTGAAATTATTATATTAAATAATGCCCCTAAACTTGAGACTGAAAAACAAAACAGGCACCTTCATGAAGTGCAACTATGAAGCTTATTGAGGGAAATTTATATACAGGTGGGATTAAGTGGACAACATGGACAGTTGTACTCCAAACTGCAGGGTGTGGAAAAGGGTATACGGGGGCTTTACAGGGACCAGAGCTGAAAATCGAACCTGACTGCCATGGAGAAGCAGGTCCACACCAGATGGGAACCAGGGGTTTTTCCTTCCGCTTGGGGGTTTCATGACCATTAATCATCTGCATCAGTAGGAGACATTCTTCCAGTTTTCATTTGGGATGAAGGGTAAAAGGTGACAGGAAACGCATCCAATTTGGGTGCATTCCTTGTGAGTGCACTAAAGCTCAGCCATGCAGGAAGGAGAGGGGCAAGACTGTGGGCCTAAGAGAGAGCTGAGAAAAATAGAGTCAGTGTGGTTCAGCCACGTATATCTCAACATCAATCAATATAAAGATTATTAATGAGATACTTTATTTTGTTTTGCCAAGTCTTTGACGTCTGGTGTGTATCTGAAACTTCAAGTGTGTCTCTGTTTGGCCTGGACACCTTTCAAGTGCTCAGTACCCATAGGTGGCTGGTGGCTGCATCTTTGGACAGTGTGAGTTTAGTGTATTGGTTATATGAGGGGAATGTGGGTGATAGGACTGGCAAATGAAGCTTAAGCTTTGGTTTCAGGGGCCTTGAATGCAAGGCTGAGACATTTGTAGAAAAGTAGACAGGTCAAGAGGAGGGACAGAAGAATCTGAGCGTTAGAGTGACATGGTGGGAGTTATCAGGAAAGGCCATACTGGGCAGAGGAAACTCAGGATGGAGTGAGGAGAAACCAATATGTGGACTATGGAGCAGTCAAGGTGAAGAATGGCCAAGGAGAATGACAGTGGGAAAAGGACAAAGGGGCCGTGAAGCTGGATTCTGCCATCATGGTCTGAAGGTAGAATCCAGCCAACACTGGGAATTCAATGGTGAACAGAGGAAACACTCATACAAAACACCTGAGAATTCTCAAAAAACAGTGCAGAAAAAGAGAAACTATTTTAATGTAGTCATTAGTGCTGAGGAGGACAGGGGAGCGGAAGAAAAAACACCCCGGTAGGCTCTAAAAGCTTCACGGGAGAACAGGAAGTTAGGGGACTTCCCTGGTGGCTCAGATGGTAAAGAATCTTCCTGCAGTGCAGGAGACCTGGGTTCGATCCCTGGGTTGGGACCATCCCCTGGAGAAGAGAATGGCTATCCACTCCAGTATTCTTGCCTAGAGAATTCCATGGACAGAGGCGTCTAGTGGGCTACAGTCCATGGGGTCTCCAAGAGTTGGACATGACTGAGTGACTTACACTTTGAAGTTAAAGACGGTGAGCACACACCCTCAAGAAGCTGGTGGCTCTAACAGAAGCAAGGTTTTTGCAGAAGAACCAGAGGACTGTGTAGTGGGGTGTATCAACACACCCCTAAGGAGCAGGACTGTTGTGATTTGACTAACGCAGGACATAGCACTGGACCAGGAACAAAGTAACCTATGCTCTAGTCCAGATCTGCTGCTGAACTGCCTTGCGGTTTCGGGGAAGTCGTTTCACTTTTCCTTACTTAAGATTCTTCATGTAAAGTGAGGGGTTGGACCAAACCACTTGCAAGCAATCCTTTTTATTCTGATTCACTGAATCTAATGCAGGAAGTGCTTAAAAGTGTATCCCAAAATTTTCTGATGTAAAACTTTAACATATCAGATGTCCATCCATACTGACTTCATAGTTCAATTAACATTTACATCTCAGTTTCCTCCAGATAAATGCTAAAGACAAGAGGCCAATAAAGGAAGACATACTCAGTAATGAAGTTACCAAATAGATCGATGCATTTGAAAGCATAAAGGTTTAAAATCATTTGTGAAGGGAAAAGCCATTTTTATTTCATTCCAAGATGAAAGCAAGTTTATTATAATGACTGACTCAAAAGAACACAGGAATTCTCAAGTCTCTGTTCAATGTAGAACGAGGTCTTATGTAATAAATATAAAAACATTACATTCTTTTAAAGTTGAACAAGTCAGTGTTTAATGCTCCCATTTCTGAGTTCATTTGCAAATATATCTTTGACCATCTCTGGTTTATGTCTTTTTCTCTTCCTCTGATTTTTCAGTGTTTTAAAATTCAGGGTGTGTAGCTATGCAAGATGGCTGGATGTTTGTAGCTTTCTTAAATCGGTAATACAGATGGCTTTTCTAAATGATTAGAGGAAAGTGAATAAAAACATTTCATATTTGCCATTCTGAGCAGAAGAAGTGAAGGCTCCAGCAAAGTGAACAAGACCCCATCCAGGCTTTGAGGACTCCAGATTAGCATGGGATTTCTTTCCTGGCTCTTTTCTTCCTCTGGTCCTGCTCAACCTGTGGGCTTCAGCAGGTGGTCCTACCCTGGAAAGCATCTGTGCACTCCAAGCTCTTAAAACGTGGGGGGAAGTGGGGGAACCTACAGTTGTAATTGGTTTGAGGCAATACCTATCTTTAAAGGGAGAGTGTGTCAGTTAAACCATATTTTTCATTCACCTAGGGAGTTTGCTATTTAAAGGAACCTTTCATCAGATCCTCCTGTAGAACAAAGAACTCTTTAATAATGCAAATGTCTCCCAATGGGCAGGTTTTTATAAGCAAGTATTTCTAAATCTTGGGCTTCTTTAAAGGGGGAAAAAGAAACTTCTGATTCTGAAACTCTCCTGCTAACATTATGTTGAAGGTTCATTAACAAACCAGTGAGCTGGACAAACTGACTTCTTCCAAGGTCATCTGTATTATTAAACTTAGAAGAAAAAAAAAAAAAAGAGGGGCTCAAGCCCCACCCTTGGGCCCTGAAAGAGACATTGCTGCTGCTGCTGCTAAGTCGCTTCAGTCGTGTCTGACTCTGTGCGACCCCCATCGACAGCAGCCCACCAGGCTCCCTCGTCCCTGGGATTCTCCAGGCAAGAACACGGGAGTGGGTTGCCATTTCCTTCTCCAATGCATGAAAGGGAAAAGTGAAAGTGAAGTTGCTCAGTCGTGTCTGACTCTTTGGATCCCATGGACTGCAGCCTACCAGGCTCCTCCATCCATGGGATTTTCCAGGCAAGAGTACTGGAGTGGGGTGTCATAATGAGGACCTGATAACGTGGCAGCATCTTCTTGAAGAGGATTAGGTTCGTCTGAATGCTATTTGTGTATCTGCTGTTGGGCTCTAACAGAAAGTAAGCTGGTGCCTTGACAATTGGGGCTGGCTAGGAAAGGCATTGATTTGGGGCCCAGGTGAAAGAGTTGATGTAAAGGAAGTCTGAAAGCAGGATGGCTCTCGTGAGCAGTTCCACGTTAGGCAAGACCAAAGGGCTGGACCTTTAGTCTATGCATCCAGGCTTCCCTGATAGTTCAGCAGGTAAAGATTCTGCCTGCAAATGCAGGAGTTGCAGGTTTGATCCCTGGGTCGGGAAGATCCCCTGGAGGAGGAAATGGCACCCATTCCAGTATTCTTGCCTGAAAAATACCATGGACAGAGAAGCCTGCCAGGCTGTATAGTCCATGGGGTTGCAAAGAGCTAGGCACAACTAAGCATGGGCATGACCAGTCACTGCATGCAGGATACCCAGGAAAGAAGACCTAATATTGAGGGAAGTGGCAATCTAAGGCTGACAGGAACTCCAGGAGGGCAACTCAGCTGAGAACTTCAGTTGCCGACTCTCCCAGTAGCTGGGGGAGTGGGTGCTGTGCTCGGTCACTCAGTCACGTCCAGCTCTTTTGCAGCCCCATGGACTGAAGTCTGCCAGGCTCGTCTGTCCGTGGGATTTTCCAGGCAAGAATACAGGAGTGGATCACCATTTCCTTCTCCAAGGGGTCTTCCTGACCAAGGGATAGAACCCATGTCTCCTGCATTGCAGCTGGATTCTTTATCGCTTCCCAAAGAGTACCTCAGTCCTAAAAGGAGACTGTGGCAGCCTACCACAGCATCCACTAGAGGAATTAACCCAGCTGCACTGCGTGGCCCCAGCACAGGGTCAGCATCTACACCATGGGACCAGTTTGCAAGTGAGAACCCAGCAGTGAGAGATTTATATTGATCCCAGTCAGATAGCAGAGGATGAGATGGTTGGATGGCATCACCCACTCAATGGACATGAGTTTGAGCAAGCTCTGGGAGTTGGTGATGGACAGGGAAGCCTGGCATGCTGCAGTCCATGGGGTTGCAGAGTCAGACACAACTGAGTGACTGAACTGAGCTGAACCAGATAGCACCTAGGAACCTATCCAGGTCAGCACTGTCTTCTGAGAGGCAGAAATACAGGGCTCAAGATCTGGTGATTGGCAGAAAGGAAGGTCAGAGGCTTTCCTTCTGGATGAACTTTGAGGAGACCAGGCAGGGTACAGGATAAGGAATCAAGGCCAAAATAAGTACCAGTACAGGGGGAGCATAGTTCCAGGTACTAAGGTGCACCATAGGCAACCATCCTGATGTACATTCGTATGTTTTCTAATGTCTGGTGTGCGTGCATTTTAATTCTGCAAGTAGTATTGTACATATATATCATTAATTTCTTAGGCATTTCTCTTAACACCATGATTCTAAGACCCACACATGCTGCTCCGTGTACCTTTACACTCTTGCTCCTACCTGCCGACCCATTAGGTAGGTGTGCACATTTCACCATTCCCTTGATCAGTAGGAGACACTCAGGCTGCCTTCCACACCCTTGGTGCTATGAAGAAAATCTTTGTGCAGGTTTCCTTACATATCAGTGTGAGAACTTTTCTGGGATGTATACAGGAGTAGAACTGCACGGTTATTGGGACAATTGTTTCACATTGCTAAGAGCTTCTGGCTTCCTGGGTAGAATCCCAGAAGCATCAAACAGGAAAAGGATCACCTCCAAAGGGAATACCTTGAGATGGTTATTAACAAATCATGGGCCACATGAACAAACATTTAAATACAGGAGACAGACACGTGAATGCTTCGGAATTGCTGCCCTTGGAGGATGAACCAGAAAGGAATACATGATGTCACTAAAATAAAAATGTGTCAGTGGGGGAAACAGTTTGGGATTCATAGGCCTACCTTCCCCATATCACTTCAGCCAATACTTCTGTTGTGAAAAGCTTGGTGCACCCATCTCACCCCATCTCTCTCTCCATCCTCTGACCCCCAGGCCTCTTTTCTGGGGCCAGCCACATCCATAAAGCGACCTGCTGTCCACTCGGTGTCTCTTTTATGGAAGGCGCTCTTGTTTTCACTCATCACTCGCCTTTCCTGCTCTGCAGCATCAACATCAACTCTACAAATTTCCTCTCGCATCAGGGCTGTTGCACCGGCACCGGGAGCCGCCAGTGATGATCTACAGCTTCTCTCACTTCTGGCCAACCCTTGCTCCTTATCCCTCATCCCTCCATCAATCAAACACTCAGGTGTCCTCCCTGGGTCAGCTCTGAGCCAAACTGCTCTCCTGGGAGCCACACATGCTCCCTTTTGGAGGGGAAGGCTGCCTGCTAAGAGGCTTCAGCTTCTGAGCTGCATTTGCATGAATAAGCAGCTCTGAAGGGCTCAGTTGAAGCTTTATGTAAACACTCTCCAAAATATGTTCCCCACTGCATTATCCCCAGCAATAAAGATTCTGGAATCAGAATTGGGCTGTCAGTTTTATTGATGCTGCATGGGGTACAGTAGAATACAGCTTTCTCTTCTGGAAATTTATTGACTTGGCAGTGCAGAGAGCAATAAAACTGTGTTTTTAATCAGTAAGCCAAGCAGACATGATTCCAGAAGAAATATAGGAAGCAAACATGCCATCATAAGATTTCACCCTGTCCTGTCCCTGTTCTTTTCAGATGTTCTGTTAACTAAGTTTGGGTACTAAAGGATATGCTTGGTGGGACTGTCTTCAGGAGTAAAATTAGAGGACCAAGTTTGGATTACTTGTTCTAGGTTGTAACACCTCTAAGAGACTGTTAAGTGAAAGTGTTTTTCTGCAATGAAATTTCTTTGCATTAGCTCCTGGAGAGGAATTACTGGTAAGCTGCTTTGCAGGAGGAATAGCAAGA
Source organism: Aepyceros melampus (assembly GCA_006408695.1). Lineage (NCBI taxonomy): Eukaryota > Metazoa > Chordata > Mammalia > Artiodactyla > Bovidae > Aepyceros > Aepyceros melampus. The sequence continues at coordinate 50,889 of SJXQ01010032.1, read as the reverse complement.
GTGTACTTTGCCGACTAAGGTCCGTCTAGTCAAGGCTATGGTTTTTCCTGTGGTCATGTAGGATGTGAAGAAGGCTGAGCACCGAAGAAATGATGCTTTTGAACTGTGGTGTTGGAGAAGACTCTTGAGAGTCCCTTGGACTGCAAGGAGACCCAACCAGTCCATTCTGAAGGAGATCAGCCCTGGGATTTCTTTGGAAGGAATGATACTAAAGCTGAAGCTCCAGTACTTTGGCCACCTCATGCGAAGAATTAACTTACTGGAAAAGACTCTGATGCTGGGAGGGATTGGGGGCAGGAGGAGAAGGGGACGACCAAGGATGAGATGGCTGGATGGCATCACTGACTCATTGAATGTGAGTCTGAGTGAACTCCGGGAGATGGTGATGGACAGGGAGGCCTGGCGTGCTGCAATTCATGGGGTCACAAACAGTCGGACACGACTGAGCGACTGAACTGAACTGAACTGAACATGCTTCTTCTCAAGAGGAGTGAGGGTCCAGTGCCTGTCCTTCCACTGTGCTCAGTGAGAAAGAGTGAGTGACCTGGCATACATCCGAAGGAAATGAAATCACTACTCTCGGAGACATCTGCATCCCATATTCATGGCAGCATTATTCATAATAGCCAAGATATGGGAACAACCTAAAGTCATTTGACAGATGAATGGACAGAGAAAATATGGTGTGTGTATATATATATACCTTGTGTGTGTGTATATATATATATATATATATACAACAGAATATTTTTCAGACATAACAAGAAGGAAATTTGGCATTTGCAGCAACATGGATGAAACTGGAAAGCATTATTCTAAGTGAAATAAGCTAGAGAAAGACAAATGCTACATGATATCATTTCTCTCTGAAATCTAGGGGGAAAAAAACAATTTCATAGAAACAGAGAATAGAAATGGTGGTCACCAGTGACTGGGGGCAAGGGAAAATGAAGAGATACAAGTCAAAGGGTACAAACATTCAGTTATAAGAAGAATAGGTTCTGAGGCTCTAATGTACAGCAAGGCGGCTATAGTTAAGAATAGGTGGCTATTCAAAAGAGACACAGATGTAAAAAACAGTCTTTGGACTCTGTGGGAGAAGGCAAGGGTGGGATGATTTGAGAGAATAGCATTGAAACATTATTATCATATGTGAAACAGATCGCCAGTCCAGGTTCAATGCATGAGACACGGTGCTCAGGGCTGGTGCACTGGGATGACCCTGAGGGATGGGATGGAGAGGGAGGTGGGAGGGGGGTTCAGGATGGGGAACACATGCACACCCATGGCTGATTCATGTCAGTGTATGGCAAAAACCCGTACAATATTTTAAAGTAATTAGCATCCAATTAAAATAAATTAATTTTAAAAAGAATAGGTGGCTATTGTGTATTTGAAAATCTGCTGAGCTGAGTACTCTTACCACACACACACACTCACACATACATATTAACTGAGGTGTGACAGGATGTGTTGAGGTGACAGGATGCGTTCATTACCTTGATATTGGTAATCATTCCACAATGTATGTATATATCTAATTTGTATATATCTAATTATCATGTTGTACCCTTTAAATATATACAATTATATTTGTCAATTACCCCTCAATAAAGTTGGGGAAAAAGAAGAGAGAGTGAGTGGGTTGGGAGCCATCTCCTTCAGCCCAGTATTGCACAGTGGAAAGAACATCTGGACTCTGTCAGCTTGCTCATGTCATGCGGTCCAGGTTACTTAAGTTCTTGGGATCAAGTTTCTTCTGCTATTGAAGGGAAATACCCACCTCATACCATTGTTAAGTGGATACAATAAGGTTAGAGGTGGGTGTGCATAGTTTACACAGTCCCAGGAGCAAGTCCTTTCTGGAACTATAAGACATCTCACTGATTCTTATCTGCTCGTCATGGAGGAGGTGCTCTCTCCCAGCAGGTAAGCCAGTCTCTGCTGCATACACAAAAAAGCAAGGCAGCATCTCCCACTTCTGTTCTCCATATTCTCAATATTCACTTCCCTCCTGAAATGTCCTGGTCCACTCCCCTCCTCTCTTCCAGTCCCTGGGCCAAATTCTTAAATCAGTGTAAATGCTTGATAAATGCCTTCATCTTGCCTTGCAGATGCTTTCTCCTGAGTTATCTTAACCCAGGTTCCTTTATCACTCGTACATTGTCCTATTCTGGTTTTGCTCTCGCTGAGTGGTCACTCTTTTCTCAACTTTTTGTAATGCGTAACTTTGATCTCAATTCAAGAACACTCAGATTGTTCTTCTGGATATAAGTAAGAGCCTGAAGGAGTCTCTTTAGATGTTTCCCTCAAATGGTATGAGATTAAATGACATTAAATCAAAGTGGCATTTGATTAACCATAGGAGCAAAGTGGTCTGGTTGAGATAATATTAAAATAGGCTGCCTGGGGAAGATGGTATAGAGCAAAATAGGAGCATGCTGTTAGTGAATCTTCCCTTCTCCTACCTGCCTAGTTTTCAATTGTATTTTCACCATCCATTTCTCCACTCTACCCAAGACAGCTTCTTTTCTATCCTCCCAACAAGCCTATGTGTCCACTCTAAAACTATGGGTTAACTGTTTACTTGGTACCAAGCCTGATTCTTTATACAGGCTATCTTGATTATTTTTCACAATGACCCTGTGAAGTCGGAATTATTATTTCAATTTTATAGACAAAGGACCTGAAATAGAGGATCTAAATAATATGCTTAGGGTCCTGTAGCCAGGTAGTACAAGAGTGGAGATTTGACCCTGGGTGCATCTGATCCCAAGGTTCGCTATCTTAACCATGGAATTACGCACTTTTTGATAAAGACCAAGAATTAGTCATGGCACATTTCTTTATTGATAGAAGTTAGAATTTTCAACCTGAATCTAGCTATTGGGAACTCTGCGGTCACACACATACACACACATTTCATTCATGAACTTAAAAGGCACCGAATCTTAAATCTTAAACTCTTGGCTTTCCTTTTTTCTTTTCTAGATCACTCACCTATCTTCCTATCAAAGTAATCCCATCTCAAGCTTTCAGAGGACTTAATGAGGTCATAAAAATGTAAGTAAGATACTGCATATCAAAAGACATTTATAATTGAATAAAATTTTTTCTCAGAGAACAATAGTTGAAAAGTGGTAATTTTTCTAGGAGAGAAACTGTGTTTAGGAAACCCTAGTATTTTTATCTTTAAAGTACAAATAATATCCAGAGAACTTTGAAGAAAAGGGATGATTTTCAAGAGTCATTAAAATTCAGATAATTAACCTTGTCTCAACAAACTGAATGCATTTTGATAGGTGATGATAAACTACTCCAGTAGAAAAAAGAGATAGATTCCAATCATAAAAAACTCCCTCTTTTAGAGCAGCTGTTCCCTCATGTCACATTTTTAGATAACACTCGCATAGAAGAAAATGTGTTGAAAGTTTATTGTGCATCAGAAGATTATCTTTGTATCTAAATAATGTGTATGACAAATACAGTATTTGTATCTATATTGATAAAAGGCATTTATCAAACGTGTAAAGCAGCCTGATAATGCAGTGTGCTCTCAGTGCAATGTGTAACTTTAATCCTATGTTCCTGGGTCAGCTTCTAGGACACAAAAGCCCATATATGGAAAGAGAGTAAAGAGTCCAGTATTCCAGCACCCTCCTTAATGTCAGTCTGAGCCACAGGGCCTCAGAGGCCATTTAGATGCTTCCAGAGAGCATCTTAACAATTTTCAGGGCTTTGAAAACAGATCTGCACCTCTGAAGATGCTACTCATCAGTCCTGGTTCTGTGGGGAAACTCTGACTGCTCTTTAGGGTATTAACAAGCAATAGGAACATTAAAAATAATTCATTAAGAATTAGTACATATTATAGGAAATTCATTGCAGGTTATAGAAATGTCAGTTTGCCTGAGGCTAACCTTTACTCTTCTGCTCTCAAGAATTTAAAATGTTGAGTTTTGAAACCTTTGAATGCATTAAGACCTCCTAGTGAGATAAACTGCTGCTGCTGCTAAGTCGCTGGTCGTGTCCGACTCTGTGCGACCCCATAGACGGCAGCCCACCAGGCTCCGCCGTCCCTGGGATTCTCCAGGCAAGAACACTGGAGTGGGTCGACACTGCCTTCTCCAATGCATGAAAGTGAAAAGGAAAGTGAAGTTGCTCAGTCATGTCCGACTCTTTGCGACTCCATGGACTGCAACCTACCAGGCTCCTCTGTCCATGGGATTTTCCAGGCAAGAGTACTGGAGTGGGCCATTGCCTTCTCTGAGTGAGAAAAGCAGCCACAGTTAAATAAGCAAAACTATTAGGTAGGAATAAGATGAATCAGCCTAGAACTACCCACTACTATGTTGTTCATAAAAGAACTTAACTGCCTTAGACTCAGCCTTCCTATGGGCTAAAGCTCATCAAGTCTGAAACCTTCAGTGAATGTTAACCTTAGAATTTGAGACTTTTTTATCAGCTGGCAGCAAATGGTAGCTTATATGGGGATTTTAGGGTAACATTGACATTACCCACATGCTTGGGGGTGATATATGGCAAAGCTGGTTCCTTTACTTTTGTGTCTCTTTTTAAAAAAAATCAATTCATTCACTTATCTATTCATTCATTGATACCCTAAATGCCAGGCTATATGAAGCCACTAGGGATTCAGGAGTGACTAGGACATAGTCTCTGCCCTTAGTTTGCTAACAAAATGAGGAAAATGGTCAAATACAAATAGACAGTCACAACCCAATAAGGACACTTTATGCAGGAATTGACCACTCTGCAGCTGCCTCAGAACAGGATTTGGGAGATGGGTAAAGAGTTAAGAAACCAGGAATCCTAACCTAAATTAGAACCTCACTAGAGTGATGGAGTTGGGAACCCAGACATTTTGATCCTGATCCCAAATCTTCTTATAAGCACTATTGGCCTCTCCTCTCAGAGTTTTAATGCCCAAAGCTATAAAACAAGGGAATCCAACTGGATTTCCCCAGAGGGTATGTTTACTTCCAACAATCTGTAACTCTGAGTCCATAGATAAATAAGCAAAACTGTCACATCAACAGGAAATACTGAAACTTGCATTTCAACTGCATCTGCGTTGCAGGTGCCCATTCGTGCTCCTAGAGGGAGGTGTGAGCACGTTATGAAGTGAGGACAACTTAAGGCATCCCTGTTCTTTTTAAAAGGACACACTGGAGCCCACCCCCCATCGCTGGGTCAAGCACACAGCTTATTATCATGCAGAAACAATCATTTATTTCATGCTTCTTTTTCTTTTCTCTCTCTCCCCTAGTGAAATCTCTCAGAGTGATTCCCTGGAAAAGATAGAAGCTAATGCCTTTGACAACCTCCTCAATTTGTCTGAAATGTAAGCATCAGCTAACAGATAGTTTATTGCTGTACACTATTACCTTCGCTGGCTGGACCCCACTCAGTATTTGTATTCAAGCATCCATAGCTAGGAATCCAAGAGGAAAAGACTACAGCAATTACTAGGTCTGGGCAGGCACTAATTTCTGTCACTGCAGTGGCCTGCAGGTTGCCATGGTGACAACTGCTTCTCCCTGGGAGCTGTATAAACTCTGAAACATCACAACACAAAGTGGGAAATTAAAATTGACATCGTGGAGTCCTGCCAAGTAGCCCTTACCTTATGGAAGGAAGGGTATGGAGTCCTTGAGGTGGTGGAATATTTAGAAAGGAGCTTAGAGATCATGAATTAGTTCACTGGGGACTTTTTGGGCATATTCATTGATTTAGTAAATGGTTCTTAGAAACCTACCATGTAAAAGTGTTTGACATGTGTATGTTGGATTTGTTGCTATGATGTTTTTGAACTGATTCTTAATAATAATCCTTTCCAAATTATCATTTTCTTCCAATTTACAAAAAAAGGGGGAATGGGAGAAGACTAGCTTGATTCAGTTTTCAGATGTCACACAGAAAGTTAGCGCCAGAGTTAATAAGACTAGAAATCAGGTCATGTGACTCCTAAACCAGGCTTCTTACGGCTGCCTAGTTTGGCCCAAATCTGAACGTCTACAAGCTGCATCAGCAGAGGAGTTTCCAAAGTTAAGGAAGCAGAGAAGATATTAACAACAAATATAGTTTGAGCACTTGTGCACAGCCTTTATTTCCTCTAGGTTGTGTCATTTAATCCTTGCAGCTGCCTTGCAAAGTGGGGTAATTATCCCTTTTTTCACAGGAAGGAATGGAGGCTCAGAAGGGTCGGTAACTTGGCCAAAGTGGCACCTTCGACAATGCCAGGGCTGGAATTCAACCCCAGCTCATGTCTTCAAAGCTTGTGCATTTTCCACTGTACCACAAGGCCTCCCTATGAATGGTCCAATTAGCAATCATCTAGAGAATTAATAAGTATGTGGGTACACATGTCCAAATAAGGGTCAAATGATCCTGGAATACAGAGGAGGTAAAATTTACATCTCCCCCAAGAGACAACAGTGCAACCAGGGAAGTAAGACTAATTCACCAAACAGAGGGAAATCCAAAATAACAGGTATTTAAGTGCAAAAAGTATAGTCTGGACTTTGCTGTGAAGTAGAATTCCATGGTGGGAGTGGGGTAGGGGAAGGTCATTTCTGTTACATCATTTCCATTACCAGTCCCACCTGGACCTGGAAATCTGAAAATCTGCAGTTTTAACAGACTTCCCAAGCAATGTTGAACCACAGCAGCTTGAGATAAATAAAACTGCTCATGATGTAAAGCAGTTTTATTTAATAGATAAAGATATCTATCTTTATATAGATATAAAGTATCAATTTATAGATAGATAAAGTATCAATTTATTGATAGAGAAAGACAAATAAAGTGCTCTAAGGGAAAGAAGGCCCTGAGACTAGAATGTCAGCTCCCACAGCTCTCTTTGCCTTGTTTACAGCTGGATCTCCAGTACCTAGAACAACACCTGCCACATGGAGGTATTCAATAAATGTTTGTTCAATGAATGGATGGGTGAGTGGTCAGATTCCAAAAGAGTCTTAAGAAATAGAAGTTCTTTCCATCCTACCCACCTAATGTCTTGTATGGCCCAAGACTGCTTGACTTAGTTGTTGTAAAATTAATTACAACAAAAAGTCATTCACCTCTAAAGAATCAAAGGGACGTAAAGGACAGAAATTGGCACCATGATGGGAAACTGCAGTAAGGTGGAATACACACTAGGAGTTGGAAAAGCTGTGTTCACCTCCAAGTTCTGCACTTCTCAGTTCTGTGATTAGAGACCAGTCATTCAACTTCCTGATTTCATCCACTGCTGTCAACACTGGAAGGCCTTACTGTGAACCAGACACACATATTTACTGTTCAAAACCCACTCTATGAGGAAATCAATCTTTAAGTGATGCATCCAAGGTCATACAATCAGTAGAACCAGCCTGTTAAACCAAGCTGACACCGGAGCCCCTCCACCTAACCAATACACTAGACTTTCTCTACAGAACAAGAGTAATTATCATTTCCTTCAGTGGCTGTTGCCTGGGTTTAAAAAGCCAGAGGCATTTACTGACCTTTTATTGAATCCATAGTAGACAGAATTCAGTAAACGGAGCTGCTTTTCAAAGTCACTGGGGAACGAGGCAGAAAGGCAATAACGCCACTGCAGTCCTGTGGCTGTACTTTTACATTTTGCCCAGCCCCGCCTTCTGTATTATCTCTACCTATTATGTTACCCACTCCCTACCAACCTGTGAGGCAGAGGAAGTGCTATCATTATTCTAATTTTACAGCAGGGAGCACTAGCTCAGGGACGTTAGAAGGCCTGGCATCATCACACAACTAATTATCTATAGAATGGATGTAAAAACCCCCAAATGCAGGCCCCTAGTGTCAGCCCTGGGCTATTCCAAAGGCTGAGTGCCCATCTGAATAACTGGTCAGTGTGACTGCCAGCCACTACGAAGATGACCAGTTTGTCTCCAAGAGCAAAGAGCCAATTCATTTATTTCTCTTGAGAGTGAAATTGCCCGTCACCCCCAGTGGGCTGGCTCCATGGTTGGGCAAGACCTAGCTGGCCAGGAGCCCTGGATGTTGGTTGTTACTAGGAGGCAGGAAGGAGAGCAGGGAGAATGGAACAGACTCCCAGCTATGATGCTTACACTCATCTCAGCAAGAGGTTGAAAGCAGAACTTCCTGGCAGTAGCCAACTGGCTCGCATCATCCCGTCTCTATCCCGAGGGTCTCAAGAGCACCCCTCAAGCGCAAGAAAGTCACTTGATTTTGTGATGCCACTCTCAGCCAGCATCCCCTGGTGACCATGGCCTTGTGCAGTCCAAATAAAGCCCGTCTATTAAACTGCTGCCTGTTTTTCCATTTCTCTTTACAGACTGATCCAGAACACTAAAAACCTGGTGTACATCGAAGCTGGAGCATTTACAAATCTCCCTCAGTTAAAATACCTGTGAGGAATTTTCCTTTTTAAGCAATAGGGGCAGGGGATATGGGCATCTGATGAAAACTTAAACAATTAAAAGGTTGGGAAGAATTTTTAAACCACATACTTAGCATTATTTGCATGTCTGTCTTCAGCGTTCTGAGTAGAAGCTCATCAGCATTTCCTATTAACCACTATGCTGGGTGCTTTTGAATATATGTTAGCGGTTCCCGACGTTTTCTTTGTCCCAAACATCCAAGAAGGATATCATCCCCTCGCCATGATTTTCAAAGTGGTGGTGGTCATAGGGCAGGGAGGTCAGGACACTTTGGAAAGGGTAAGTCGGGATCTCTAAGGTGAGGTGGTGATATAGACAGGGCATGGGTGAAAGTGGGAGGGACAGTTCTGATTGGACCCCCATCCGTGGTTAAAAATTCCTGACCTCATTTCCCTCATGTGTTCATTCATTCACTCAGCAAATTTTAAAGTATTGCCTTGAGGTAGGCCTTGTGCCATATAAAGTGAAGTCGCTCAGTCGTGTCTGACTCTTTGCGACCCCAAGGACTGTAGCCTACAAGGCTCCTCTGTCCATGGAATTTTCCAGGCAAGAGGACTGGAGTGGGTTGCCGTTTCCTTCTCCTGTGCCATATAAACCAAATCATTATTTTCTATTTCCCATTAAACCTTATTAAGCCCGCTAGTTAGCATTATAAGTTGAGTACCACTGTAGCCCAGCAGATTCATCACCTTGCCAGCAAAACAAGAATCCCTGTAACGTGATACACAGCTATAAATTAGTCACCCTGGATCTTCTCGCATATCGAGTAATCATTTATTCACAGAGAAAAAAATGAACATTTAACCCTCTGATAAGATGTCCATTCTCTCTTCTTCCCGATGAATTAAATTTCATAAAATCCCCAGAGGATGCAAAGTCCACCACCTCTAGCAGCCCTGCCCTGGGCCACGAGCCTAGCCCCTTTGGCCGCTCTAACTCTGGATGACAACTCCTAACCCAAGTGTGCTGCTTTTCCACACCTCCAAGGGATCTACAGGGCGCATAAGCATCTGCAGTATCAAATACATTGGAAAAACATAAGAAAATCCCCAAACCACATTTAACCACTGCAGCCCCTTGTTATCACTGCTTTTATTAAATAGCATCTTCACCCCTAAAATACAATATTCCCCCAACCCAGTACACACTGCAGTCCAAGCCCACACTGCCTTCACCAGTCACAGAGAGGACAAGGATACCATGTGATCCGGGGTAACAGGTAAGGAGGAGAACCAGAGAGAGCCAAAAGAGAAACCTGAATTCCTTTCCTCATCACCAGAGATCCGGGCAGTTGAGTTCAGCTGTCCACCGTCCGTGACTGGTGAATTTAAAACTCGGCTGGGAATGTCCAGATGCTGGACTCCTCTCAAGGAGTCCCATTCTTGTGTAATAAAATATCCTTCAATTTAACCTATCACTGAAGTCTCACTCCTCTTTGAAGGCTAAGTAAAAGGTGGGAGGAAAAGAGGAAGAGCCTTGAGTAGCTCCAAAACCAAAAGAATGTTCCATGATCAGTGAGATACAGGGAAGAACTCCCTGAATTGTAAGGTAGCTAAATAAAGGGAGATTTTTAACAATGAGGATATGATTTCTCACATGGAGATTAATCTTCCTGAAATGTTTGAGTTAAAACCTGTTCTAAAGTAGAGAGATATAAAAAAATAAATAAATAAATAAAGTAGAGAGATACTTTCTAGAACCATTAAGAACATGGAATACACTAATTAGCAAAAGGAAATGGAATGCAATACAATAGGAAATAGGAAAAAGACAAGCTGGAAATACAAATGTAAATGAAAGAGACGGAAGAGTTTGGCCCCATCCCCTAGATCTGTAAAGGAGCAACTTCCCCCATAGTGTTAGGGGCTTTTAAATTCTGATCCTCAACAGCCAGAAGTGTTACTGATAAAGCCAAGCTCCACATTTTTAAATTGAATGTGAAAATAGTTATCTGCACAGTGTCTTTCTACTGTTTTTAATCTGTATTCCTTAGTAACAATCCCCTGTACTCACTCTGCCCACATTCCCATCCTGCCCCAAATCACAGAAGCATCTGTAACACAGGCATCCGCAAGCTTCCAGATGTTTCGAAGATCTTCTCCTCTGAATTTAATTTCATTCTGTAAGTACCAGGCTGATTGCGATGCATAACAGTTTCCTATTTGCAGCTGAAATTTAGAAAGTAAATATTTCTCATTTCATTCCTCAAGGGAAATTTGTGATAACTTACACATAACCACCATACCAGGAAATGCTTTTCAAGGGATGAATAACGAATCCATAACGCTGTAAGTAAATGTGCAAATTCAGGCCCTGCCTTGCAGCTCCTACTATTCCCACTTCTAGCTTGAGGTGGGCGCTCTCTTGTCTTTCATCATGTTCCTAACTCGCTGCTGACATTCTTTCTGACCTAAAATGCCAAGGGTGAGAGGAGCTGTGTGGGATGGCAGCTAGGTCATCTGTTCATATGACAACCAACCAACCCATTAAGTTCAAAATTAATCAAATGGGCCCTGAGGATTTATAGTGACCGAATTTCCAACTGATGAAATGGTTCACTACATCGATGGACTGCTTTGAAGCTAAAAAGAGACAGCCTGGAGGGGAGTGACTGCCCTGGTAAAAAGAGAGCACAAAAATTTCAACTTTCAACTGAGAAGAGGTTGGAAGGATATTCTTCAAGCAGGTAGAGTAGCTGATCAAAGGACCCTGCTCTTTCTCTCTCTCTCTCTCTCTCTCCCTCAGTCATTTTTCACCTTCTCCTTGGAACCTGCTTACTTTGTTTCTGAAGGAACACCAACTATGCCCATTCCCTACATCCTTTCATACTTGAAAATAATGTCTTTTCATCTGGCAGTTCTCATCAGGTTACCAGGCTCACAAGCCTATCCCTTCCATGCTCTTTCCTAAGGCCTTGCCACTAAACATATGGTCCACAGACAAGCATCTATAGTGTCTTCTGAAAGCTGGTAAGAAATGCAGATTCTCAGGCTCATCCCAGACCTACCGACTCAGAATCTGCATTTTAATAAGATTCGAAGTGATTCACATCACATTAAAGTCTGAGGGGCATGATGCTAAGATAACCCAACTTACTCTCTTCACTGTGCACCTGGCTGACTTCCTTCCCGTTAGATCCCTGCCCTCTTCACAGGAGCCACCTTCCTTTGCTCCACCATTCAGAGGCAGGATCCTGGGCACCGTGTCTCATTTATCATCTCCAAAGCCCGGTGACCCGTGTTCAATTCTGCTCCCACATCCACAGCCTCTCACTCATTCTGCTTTGGTTACATTCCATGGCAGGATCATGATAAGACAATCAATGACCTTAAATGTCCTTAAAGAAAGAGAGAGCATGTGTTGATGACCCAGAGATGAGGAGCTAGTTGTGAAACAAGAGACCATCTCAGAGGATTGTCTTTTATACAATGGGTTCTAGAAATTGGTATCAATGGTGCACTTCACTTGATTAGTAATTTTACTGTGTGTAAGTATAATTCAACACATACGGTTATCATGTTACAAAGCTGTAGCCAATATAGCCTGGACTCAAGAGTGTTGCAATCAGAAGAATACAGAGCAGCAACCAAAAATAGTTTCAAGATAACTCAAATTATTACCTTACATCTCTTACACATCAGAAAGGAGACTAGATCCTAGAAAAACTTCTCTACAGTCTTTCTACTCCTCCTCTTCCCTCAGGTACCATAGCTTTTCTAGCTGTTCATAAAGCCTTTCTGACTTACCATCACCTATGGATCAGGAACTACTCGTTCATCATGTCCCCTGTCAGAAACAGGGCATTTACAGAGCACTGCATGCCTTAGGATTTGGGGTCTTTCTATGCTTTACCAAGGACACAAAAGACATATAAGATCCAGTCTTTGGGAAGCTCACAATCTCAATGGGAGAAAACACAAAAGAATACAAGCCAGTAGACATTCACCACAAGTGTGTGGTACACAGAAATGAGAAGTCTTGGAGAGGTTCTTTTGGGCTGTAGAAGTCAGGCTGCAGACCTGAGTGAGACCTTGCAGAATCAGTAACACTTGTATGAGTAAATATGATAAAAGTGGCTAATATTTATATAGCACTTATTAAGTGCCTACACTGTTTTAAAGTACTTTTTTAAAAATTCATTTAAATCTTGCAACCCTACAAGGTAGGGACTGTCCACCTCATGTTTAGATGAGGAAACCAAGACACTGAGAAGTTAAGTAATTCAGCCCAGGTCAAGCTTTAGTCTCAGACAGTCTTGGCTCCAGAGTCATAGTCTTAACCATTAATGTGGTACCATATACTGAGAAAAAGGAGGTGAACATTCCAAGTGAACATGAGCAAAAGCATGGCGGTGGGAAGGAGGAAAAAAGGATGGGGCATATCCACTGGCAGTTGGAAAAGACATTGAGATGAATAGGAGGAAACACCGGATTGCGGAGGGTTTTCAATGCAGGGTTAAGGGGCTAACAGCTTAGAAATAACCCTGAAAAAAAGTATTAAGAAGAAACCACTCAGTAGAAGAGCTTTTATTCAAAGATCATAAATAGCCAAGACTTCCTTTGATTCTGACCTAAATCTGAAAGTAATCGGGAAAACAATAGCAAGTACTCCTCCCAGATGTAAGCACAGCCATAGGAGAGGAGTACAACGAGAACGGAAGGAAGAGCAGAAGATGTGGAAGAAGACCAATAAGAAAATGAATGTTGAGATAAGCCATAGAGGTCTATGAGTTCACACGATGGGGCCGCGCCACCAAACCCAAGGGGAAACCAACGATTTCTTCTCACATGTCACATTTCAGCATCTTGTACCCAAGAGCTGCACAATGTTTTTATTAGGGGCCATTAACTTATTTTAGTTATGATTTTAAGAACAACAGTGCCTACCAGCAGGGCATAATTGCCCATTTCTGAAGTTAACGAGGACTGTGGTTCCATCTCCCCCAGGGAGCCCATGAGGGATTGTGCCTCCATCTCCCTCCTCACTCTTGGCCCTTCATCTGGAAGGGAGTGATTAGTCATTTGCTTGGCACTTATTCTCAGCTGAATGGGCCTTTCTGTACATGAAGGATCATGTGGAGCACCCCGCTGGAAAAGGGTATTACATTCAAAGAGGAAAACCTTATTTCCTCAGCTATAAAGTTCAACTCTCTAATTAGAAAATAATGAAGGCAAGCCTTCTCTTCTCATTATTAGTAGTAGTTGAGATTTCGCTTTTTATGGAAGCTTTTCTCCCCTCCCCCCGCCCAGATCTTTACCAACTGTGAGCTCTTTTAATGAAAACAAAACACTTCACTTGATGCTGGAGAAGCTCAGTGGGGCTAATGCTAAAACTATGCATTATGCTCTTATGTCCCTTTCAAGCCATTTGACGTTTCATTAAATCTCCTCAAGAGGCTACCTTGAAATGCCCCCCACCCTGAATGAGCAGGATTTGGCTGCGCCACCTTTGCAATGTTCTAAATGACTTGTCATACCAGGCTCAAAAAAGGAGCCAACCTTGATTCACATCTGAACTCCTCACAGAGAAAGAAAGGTCATGGCAATCAATTCTCTAAGACCCTTCAGAGAAGGGTGCGGCAAAGGAGGACAAGATCCCTGGCTGCACCCATGATGAGCCACAGTGGGGAGACTGTTGGGCCCTGAAGTAGAAAGCCTGGGCATTAGTCCTGCCTCTAAGTCTACCCAGTTTAAGCCAAGTCACAGACCTGCAACAAACTGTCCAATGGGACTATTCATACCTCCTTGTGCAAATTCAGTTCAGTCACATTGTGTCAACCACACTGTATCACCACTTAAAAGCTCATATTCAGCAAGCCGATTATTTCAGACCATCATGAAAACGTGTCTCATCGTCTCTTTTTAAATTTTTTTTTTTAATTTTGAAAAATTTAACTGACAAATAGAATCACCTTTCATTTGTCTTCCACTGACGAAAGGAAAGAGCAGCACTCTGAACACCCCTGCACATCTTACCTAGTGTCACCTACTGTCATCCTCTTGCCACATCCACTCCGTCTCTGGATATGTAAATATACACAACACACTTTTGCCAAACCATCCAAAAGAAGTTTATAGACATGATACTTTCTATCCAAATACTTCACCATGTACTTCCCTAAACAGAAACATTCTGGAACTACAACACCATTACCCCTAAGAAAATCAACATGGATTTAATGACATCATCCAACTTACAGTCTGTGTTCTAATGAAAATGTCTTTGACAGATTTTTTTTTTTTAACTCAGAATTCAAACATTATCCATAGCATGTTGGCTGTTATGTCCCTTAGTCCTCCCAACCTCACCCCCTGGGAACTGCCCTCCTGTCTTCTTTTGCTCTGCAAAACACGAATTCCTTTGAGGGCTTAGGCCAGTTGTCTAGACTCCTCCAACTATACTGTCCTGATTAGATGTTAAATGTCTCCCTCTGCATCAGACCAGGAGGTGCATCATGTCACGCGATGCCACTCCTTGACCATTTGGCTACAGAGGTACTGCCAGACCTCTTCATCATAAGGGCATGTTTCTCCCTTTGTCATAATTCAGCTAACCATCATGGGATACTTTGAGTTCATGTGACTATCCATTGGCCAACAACCTTTCACCCAGTGGTTTCAGCGTTCATTAATTATTCAGTTACTATAGAGAGCTATAAGATGGTAATTTTAAATGTATCACTCCTCTACATTTATCAGCCAGCAATCTTCTGTATAAAAAAAGGTTTCTTTTTTTCTTCATTCTCCTCTCTTTCTCTCTCTTTTTAAGTATCATTACGAAACATGGATTTTTCAAAAATGTTATTCAATGTATTGTTCTCCATTGCTCTCATTATTATTTTTAATGCATGTCACCTTTTTATTGTTGCATATGGTAAGCTGGCATGAACTTGGCTGTAGTGGAGGGAAACATAAAAACTCAGTACTGCTGAAAAACAAGAGGTGTGTCATATCAGAGAGAGGAATTCCTTGCTCCAGAGAATGTGAGTCCCACAGATATGGGGGGGTTCTGATGAACACCCAAAACCAGGGTCATGGCAGCATCTAGCAGTGACCAGAGACAGTTACCCACACAACCACTGCCAGGGCCCCCACTGAAGCAGCATCTTCATGCATGAAGAAGTATTCAGATATAGAAGGATTTCAGCAAAGTATTGTAAGAAGAAAGGGGTGATTTTAGGATCTCTCTTTTTTAGGATGGTGTTTGCATGGTCATCTGATAAAAATTTGCTTACAGATATACTACCACAGGGCAGACTTTCTAGAAGAGTGTGTTACTGATTCCACAAGGTCTGAGTCCACCATGTAGCCTCTCTGACTTCTCTAACCCCAGAGAACTTCTCCAAGACTTCTCATTTCTGCACACCACACAAGCTCACAGGGAATGTCTCCTGGTTTGTATTATTCTTTCATTACTTCATGTTTTCACTCACTGAGATTATGATCCTCTCAAGGACATGGATGGAGGAGGAAATAGCAACCCACTCCAGTATTCTCGCCTGGGAAATTCCATGGACAGAGGAGCCTGGCAGGCTACAGTCTATGGGATTGCAAAGAGTCAGACACGACTCAGTGACTAAGCATGCAAGGACATGGATCTTACATATCTTATGTCCTCAATAAAGATATGGGAAGACCCCAGATCCTAAGGTATGTGATACTTCCCCATTCAGTGGGGGCCCTCTTTGAGACCCTGAGCATCTATAAACCTAAACTAAGCTTTCCTCTTTGAAATCATTCAAAAACAAGTTGGCTTCATGACCTGAGTGGGAACTATGGCAGAATGTCTGAGACTGCTACTATAACCCTAGAAATACTTTTAAAGCCCCAGAAATAGCTGGGGTTTGCTATAAGGCAGTATTCAGAATTAGAGTGTCATCTGTGATGAAGTTCTAAAGCCCGAATCTTATTTTGAATAAAAAGGTGCCACTCTCTCTGAGTCACAATTTCTGACATTTGAATAGAGAACTAGACAATGCTTTAAAGTAAGGTGCAGTTATTGTAATAGATGAGAGAGAAGAATTCATTTCTATGCCTGTGACAGCATCCTCAAGGCAAAGGAAGCCCTCCTCATTTAATTCTGACACCATGATGTTTTGGAGAAAAGCGATCTGAAGTGACTCTCCAGATGTTTTAAAGGGCATTTAAAGCACTTTGCGGGCTGACAGCATGAGGTTTCCCACTCACATCTGTAATTTCTCCACTCATTTAATCAAAACAAGGCAGCACATTCTATTGTCTGCAAATGTTAAGAACAGAGCTGAAGAACAGCAGTTGAAAAGGAAATAGTGAGCCAGATTCTTTGGAAAGTTGGAAGAAGCAGAACCCAGAGTATATTAAAAAAAAAAAAAAAACTTTTTTTAAGACAGGAAAAATGTTCAAATACAAAAATGCAGTGATGCCAATATAGACCAGAGGTGGTTGAGGGCCCCCAGGGAGTGAGTACATTTGGAGCAGCCCAGGCCTTTGAGCTGACCTGCTCCATCCAGGAGAAGAAAGGCTCCCAACTCAGTAGAGGAGAGTGACAGTTCAATTTAACAGGTCACTGCATTTCAGGACAGGCTGTTCAGAGCATGGGAAGGGACATCTTTCCCTCTGTTCTGCCAGAGATCTGGAAGCCACTGTTAAATATGATAATAATAATCATCATAAGAGCAACACACTAAGCATTTACTTTGTTCCAGAACCTAGTTCTAAGCACTTAATGTATGTATACTGTTTTAATCTATACAACTTGAGCTCAAGACTATTATTATCATCCCTATTTTCAGATCAGGAAGTTGAGATGTGGAGAGGTTAAGTAACTTGCCTAAAGCAACTCAGTTCATAAGGAGTAGAGCTAGGATTTGAGCCCAGGTAAGGCTTGGGTTCAGGGCTTGCAGACTTACTTGCAAGCCTGTGCTTAGAGCAATGGCACTGTAGGCCCCACAGAAAAGTCAACTGGAAGATCCTAAGATGTATCAAAAGTAGGATCAGGGTATCACATAACAGGGTGAGGACTGGGCATTCAGACAAGCGCTCGCAGCTTTGCTTTGCAAGCAGAGTAGGGACTACCTTTCCTATAATGGAGCTCCACCACTAAGAAGCAGGACCAGACTCTGGACTTAGTGCTGTCCAACAGACCATCTGATTTGCACCATGAAAACAATGACAGCAGCAGCATCCTATTACACATACCCTAGGGCAAGAGGTCTCATGCCAAGTGGCATGCCCAAAGCTCACTGGGAGAGCTTGCTATGAAAGTGCCTTTGCAGACTTCTCTGGTGGCACAGTGGTTAAGAATTCACCAGCCAATGCTGGAGACATGGGTTCAATCCCCAACCTGGGAAGATCCCACATGCCGCGAAGCAACTAATTCTGTGCACCACAACTATTGAGCCTGTGCTCTAGAGCCCAGGAGCCAAAACTACTGAAGCCCGCATGCCTGTCCTCCACATCAAGAGAAGCCACTGCGATGAGAAGCCCGCGCTCCACAACTAGAGAGCAGCTCCCGCTTGCTGCACCTAGAGGAAGCCTGTGCACAGCAACGAAGACCCAGTGCAGCCAAAAAATAATCACCTGTTAAAAAGGAAAGCAACTCATGACAAAATAATATGCATTTCCAAAAACTGTGCACGTTACTGGCTATCACGGCCAGGTTCTGACTCTAGGTCTGCAGGGCACCTCGTCAGTAGGTCTGAGTCTCCATTTCTGGCCAGCAACTCCAGATGATGCTGAGTCAGTGGATGGAGGAGACTGATTTGACAAACAGCAGACTAGACTCTAAAAGATCCAATTTCAAAAGTTCAGAGAAGAGACAGGTATGATTTCTTCATCTAAAAGAGATTATGATAAAGGCATTCAGCCCCTAAGACGACAAGCGGGTGACAAAGAACAATATTCTAAGTGTAAAATAAAAAGAGAATTCTAGTGGGATTGTGTGGAGGAGGTAAGAAGGTTGTGTGTAATTGCACAAGACAACAGACATATCTAAATAGCAATCCCCTCAGATTCTACAATATAAATGGTGAAGGGAAACTATTGAAAAATGGCATCCAATAATCCATTACCGAATACAGTTAAGAGCTCATGTGTGAAACTGTAAACACGGAAGAATGCCTGTGAGAGCAGAGCGAGCCAGACAAAGCTCTTTCTCCCCTGGAAGGGCAAGGCGACTGCTGCCGCCAGCCTCTTGACTGAGCTCCTGCTAGATAATAGCATTACGAGAGATCTGAGGGGTTTACAGAATGAATTAAATACGATCTCCTGCAATCTCTGAACTCATTATTTTGTAATCTCGATATTTTCCGAATTTCAGTCTTTAAATACCATGCTCCAACACTGAGTCCCACCTATATTATATTTTGGTTTGTCTCAGCTGTGCTGATAGAAAGGAAGGGACCCTCCCCACCTCCACACACACACACTACATACATACATATTACACACAGACAGATACAATGAAGTGAAATCCTGTGCTAGTTTTATTTAACAGAGGCTAGAGAAAACTTGCAGACAGCAACCACCTGAGGAGTAGGTGGAGACTGTCATGTCACCCCTTCCAGGCTGTCCCTGACACAGCCCATGCAGCTGACAGCAACACTCAAAAGCAAAGAGAGCATCTTGCCAGATGCAGAAGCTTAATTTTACGTCACAGCCCTTTCATACTTGAGTCTTAAGTCATTGTTTATGCAGAACATACACAAACATTTCCATTTGAGACTGTGGCTTTCAAACTTGCTTGGCTATGGTTTATACTAAGAAATTCATCTTATATATTACCATTTGTCCATTCAATTCATGTAACATATATACACTGTAATCCTCCCAGGTCCCAGGCACTGTTCTACATACAGGTAATCCTGTAATGAACAGAATACTTTGAATTTTTGTTCTCATAAAGGTTACATTCTGCTGGGAGAGGTAGACAACAATATAATCATGGGTCAGATGCTGATAAAGTATATCAGAGAAGGGAGAGGGAGAATGCTGGGGAAGGGAAGGGTGGTAAATAGGGCAGTCAGGAGAGGCCACACCAAGATCATAACATTAAACATAGTTCTACAGGAGGATGAAGAGGGGCCATGTGGATATTTCAGGGAAGAAAAGGCACATCAGCCAGCAAAAGTGATGTGCTAGAAGTAGCCCCAGTCAAAGTGTGTTCTGGTCTCATTTCTACCAACTGTGGACTTCAGACAGGCCACTTTCTTCTCTGAGCCTCGTTACTTCTTTGTAAATTGAGAGGATGCGCCTTGCTCCCCTCCAAGTTCTTTTCTGGCCCTAACATTTCCCAGCATCTGTGTTCTAAGGCATCTTAGAACTAAGACTAGAACTAAGTCTTAGTCTTAGTCTGGGCAGACATATATATGTATGTATACATATACTTTCATGTACATAACATAAACAATAGTGGCACAAAATGACATAAACAGTACTATCCTGATTACATGCAACGTACTCTAATATTTTCCAGTTTGTTCTATTTCATTTTGTTAAATGCTGATTGCACCCAACTAAATTGATTTCACTATCCAAGGGGTCTTAAATAACTATTCACAGACACTGAAATCTTGGTTGTGGAACAAAATATGGCATCACTATCACCAAAGACTCAACCAAGAAAAAGAAACAGTAACCCAGTACCGGAGCCTTCTTCTGCCCTCAGCTCTCAGTGATCTGGAAAGCCCGTACACCCACGCTGGCCTGGACAACCAGAGAGAAGACTTAAGTGTTAGATGGCTCAAGCCTCCAGTTCTAGTTCTGCCACTGTTTTCTCTGACCTTAAGTAAGCTACACAGCAACATGAAGGCTTAGGTTTCTGATCAGAATAGTGGGAATGACGATGAGGATTAAATCATACAATATATGCAGAATTTTTGCATATATTTTATTAAGTGTTTATTAAGTGCCAGATATTGATCGTTATGCTGATATCAATATCAGCATAAACATTTAACAAATTAGCAGTGGTGCTGGTGGTGGAGGTGGAAGTAAACTAGAGCAACGAAACAGTCTTCTCTCAGTAGGCCCTGAGGGTCTAAAATGTTAGAAAAACTGAGCTAGATATTATAAATGCCAGTAATTATCTTAGTAATAAATGTCACAGAAAGAAGAATGTGTGATTCCAAACTGTGTTTCTTTCATTTCTAAAATCTCTCTCCTCCCTCTTCAGAAAACTATATGGAAATGGATTTGAGGAAATACAGAGTCATGCATTCAATGGGACAACGCTGATTTCCCTGTAAGTATGTGCTTGTTTCCCCAGCTCATGAATAAAAATGAAATATTACTCTGGCTACCAGATCACATTCAATCTTCAGCAACTAACCCAGGACAAAAATAAACTTTCAAGTGCCTGGTCCTCAGTGTNGACATTACTTTGCCGACTAAGGTCAGTCTAGTCAAGGCTATGGTTTTTCCTGTGGTCATGTATGGATGTGAGAGTTGGACTGTGAAGAAGGCTGAGCGCCGAAGAATTGATGCTTTTGAACTGTGGTGTTGGAGAAGACTCTTGAGAGTCCCTTGGACTGCAAGGAGATCCAACCAGTCCATTCTGAAGGAGATCAGCCCTGGGATTTCTTTGGAAGGAATGATGCTGAAGCTGAAGCTCCAGTACTTTGGCCACCTCATGCGAAGAGTTGACTCACTGGAAAAGACTCTGATGCTGGAAGGGATTGGGAGCAGGAGGAGAAGGGAACGACCAAGGATGAGATGGCTGGATGGCATCACTGACTCCATGGGCGTGGGTCTGGGTGAAGTCCAGGAGTTGGTGATGGACAGGGAGGCCTGGCGTGCTGCGATTCATGGGGTCGCAGAGTCGGACATGACTGAGCAACTGAACTGAACTGAAATACTTAAACCAACACATTAAAGCCCAATTTCCAAGTGAACACACCTTGTCGATAAATTCAGCACTTAATACAGGGTGACTGAGAGCACCTGAAGTCTAGAGAGTGTCCTCAACACTGGGTGGGGGGGGAGGACATTTCAGAAATGACACAGAGGATAAGTGCCCTCCTTCTGCCTCCCATGTAGAGAAGAGGAACATATCCTGGTGGGTAACATCCATGAAGGGAAATATGAACATTTCCTGGTAGGAAACATCCGTGAAGGGAACCCATAGCTCCTGGAAGTTCTCAGGAACCAGAGCAGGATGTGAAACAGCAGAGGTGGTGGTGAAAAGGACAGTGAGCCTGAGGACGCAGAAGGCACCAGCCCACCCAACTAGTACTAACCGAATCCTCATGCAGCTGCCAACTTGAGGCCAAAGACAGTGTCCCACTCATGTCATCCACGGTCCAGATGAGGTTTACCCAAATATCTCAAAAGACCTAATAGCAGCTGAGTCACTCGGGCAGAACAGAACAAGCACTGCAATAAATTAAACTCAGTAGGGATGCCTCTGAAAAAGAGATGGGGAGTTCACCCTGTGACCAGCCAGATGCAGGAATCTAACCCTCAAGGAGCTTTTTGCCCATTCCATCTCAGAACTCTTTTTGTTAAAGAATTACTGTCCTGGAGAATACTAGTGAGTAAGTGAAAGTCGCTCAGTTGTGTTCGACTCTTTGTGACCTCATGGACTGTACAGTCCATGGAATTCTCCAGGCCAGAATACTGGAGTGGGTAGCCTTTCCCTTCTCCAGGAGATCTTCCCAACCCAAGGATCGAACCCAGATTTCCCTTATTGCAGGTGGATTCTTTACCAGCTGAGCCACAAGAGAAGCCCAGGTGGAGAACACTATTCAGGGCCAAAAGTAGGGATCCTAGACTTAGAGACCATGTTTCTCTGGCGGCTCAGACAGTAAAGAATTTGCCTGCGATGCAGGAGGCCTGGGTTCAATCCCTGAGTCAGGAGGATCACCTGGAGAAAGAATGGCTACCCACTCCAATATTCCTGCCTGGAGAATCCCACGGACAGAGGAGCCTGGCAGTCTCCTATGTCCAAATCTATGGCAGTCCATAGGTTTGCAAAGAGACACAACTGAGTAACACACACACACACATACACTCCACCCACTAAAAGAGCAGTATGATGGGGAAAAGTTTCCTTTACGGAATTTGAATCTATTACTAAGGAAGAGAATATTACAGAATAGTTTACTGAAATATTAATTTGCTGTTTTCATTGGTGTTAAGAAAATGAGAGCTATTTTGTTTCCACTATCGGATTTTAAGAATTATCCAGGTCTTCTGTTTTCAAATGAGATTGTCTCACCAAAATAGAAGGTTCCTGAAGAGACCATCTCTTCTTGACTTTTGATTTAGAAAGCCTAAACTCAATGAGTGAATTCCCTGTTAGGAGAAATGAAGAGAGACAATATGTTTGATGTTACAAGACTTTGCAAAAGAGTCTTGCACTGTAAGAAAAATAGAAACAAATTAGAGATGAGAGAAGAAGACAGAAATATGAAGTTCTAAGAATTAAAATGGGAACCTAACCTACTCCCTAGAATTCCCCAGGGAAATATCAGGTACAAACAAGAATGGTCTGGCCACAAGATAAACCCAGAGGCTATACTTGGCTCTAGGAATCCTAGCATCAACAAAGATTTTCACGTTTTAGTGTAGGCTCAACTGAGGCATCGGAGTCTCCAAGGACCCATCTGGGCTTGCACAATCAGCACACTGTTAGTGATAAATGTAGACTAGTTTTATCTAGAGACGGCTTCCTGAATACCTAGGAACTCACAAGACTCTCCAGGATCTTTTGTAACATGGTTTGCTGAGCAGTGGGAGGAACACCAGCCCCAGTCTCATAACTGATACTGACTTTGCCATGATGGAGAATTGGAGTCTGACTTAAATTTTACTTCAGAATTTAAGAAATATGAAATTTCTTCATGCTACATCACACCTAATACATCTGTGCTTTGTAATGGTACAGACAATGAGAGTTAAAAAATAAAAACCTGTTAAACAGTTTGAAATATGAAATGAAGGAAATGTAACATCGTATATTTGTATCTGCATCTGAATCATAATTTTATTAAATTCCATACAGTGAACAATATGTGATATAGTCCCTCTGATGTTTATGATGGACTGAGCTCCTATGTTTTACCACTCTGCATCACCAATGGCTTTTGCAAATACGTAGTCTCTCCCTCCAAAACACATAACACCATCTTTCAGATAGAATTTCCATTTGTCCTTGCTTCGATGAATCTGGAGGGAGAAAAATGGTCTAAATTAATCAAATTAAGAAGTTAAAGGACTATTTACATTCCTTTGCATATTCCATGGGATTATTCTGACCCTAAATGGGAGTTCTTTTTTAAAAATATTTATTTATTTACTTATATATTTGGTTGCCTTGGGTCTTAGTTGTGGCATGCAGGATCTTTATTGTGTCAGGCAGGATCCTTTGCTGCAATGCAAAGGAGCTGAGCTGTGGCTCAGAGGCTTAGCAGTTGTGGTGTGCAGGCTCCAGAGCATGTGGGTTTCAACAGCTGTGGCATGTGGGTTCTCTAGCTGTGATGTGTGGGCTTAGCTGCTCCACAGCATATGGGATCCTAGTTCCCTGACCAGGGATAGAACCACATCCCCTGCACTGGAAGGCAAATTCTTAAGTATTGGACCACCAGGGAGTTCTTCATAAATAAAATCTCTTTAGGACAGTTTATTCACTCATTCAGCAAATATCTGCTGAGTTCCTATGTATCAGGTATTGCTTTAAGCACTAGAGATTTATTAGTTTTTTTAAAAAGGAAAATATATAATTTTTTTTTGAACAGGAGAAAAATTCCTGTCTTTGAAGAGATTACATTTTACTAAGGATTAGAGAAACAAAGCCAATAAGACCATAAACTCCACAGCCTATTAAAAAGTAGGTGCATGCAAGCTAAGTCGCTTCAGTCGCATCTGACTCTCTGTGACCCTGTGGGCTGTAGCCTGCCAGGTCCCTCTGTCCATGGGATTCTCCAGGCAAGAATACTGGAGTGGTTGCCATGCCCTCCTTCAGGGGATCTTCCCGACCAGGGATCGAACCCAGGTCTCTTATGTCTCCTGCATTGACAAGCAGGTTCTTTACCACTAACACCACCTGGGAAGTGTTATGAAAAATAGATCAGGAAAAAAGAGTATCACAAACACAGAGATGGGGTTACAATTTTAAGTAGAAGCATCAGTGGGAGCTTGAGGTAACATCTGAGCAAAGACTGAAAAAGAATATGTTGACTAGAGAGCGTTATAGGCATAGAGAACAGAAGTCCTGAGAGGGGCATGCCTGGATTGCTCAAGAACAGCAGAGGTCACTATAAGGAACAGAGAGGATGCAGTTAATATCAAGAATGAAAAAAATAGTCGTGTTTCATTTTGAAGAAGAAAGTCAGTAGTCCTAAAGAACACACTGAGCAAGGTCAGAAAATATAGCTTATAATCTATCAGATTCTACTGGCTATTCTTTAGATTCAGTAAACCAGGCTGATACAAAATAAAAACTAGAAAATCCTACCATCTTAATAGGTAAGAAATCATACAATTATTGTTACTTCTGGGTAAATCACAAGTGACTATTTAAAAAGCTTAGAAATACATGATCTGAAATCAAGAGTAAATATAAACCTAGTTGTTGACTGCAAATAGTCAAACCGAGGAAGAAAACCCTGTGTCTCGTATTCCGATGCATTTTGGGAGGCACAAGAAAATACAAAGGATAAATCCTCCATTTGTGTGGGGAGGAGGGAATGTCCTAATGATGGAAAATTTCTGAGTTTTGACTTTCTAATTTTCATGTGCACTTATCTTTGGTCTCAGGGAACACAACCATGACAACAGAATCCTTAACAGAAATGATAAAATCTGACCAATATTAGGAAAAGAAAAATGGCAGAAGCAGCAACAACTCTGCCCATTACTTTTATCAAGTGACTATATTATTAATTATTTTCTATATCTATTCTAGAAATGCAACCATGGTTCAACATTAGGAACCTATTAGTATAAAAACCTGTATTACTAGACCTAAGGAGACAAATAATATAATCATCCCCAATGATGTTGAAAAAGCTTTTGATACAACTCAAGCATTTTAAGAAAAGACTATGTCCTACAAATACACACACACACTCTCTCTCCCCCTCTCTCCTCTCTCCTACCTCAACCCAAAAGCTGTGACTTAGTGCTTAGTTAGTCACATATTTTCCTAATATATTTTAGGAAAATCCTAAAAATATTCCTACTCAAGTCAGAACATAGACAAGAAAACTATTATCTAACTTTTCACTCTAGAGGTACTAGCCAATACAGTAGACAAAAGAAGAGTAAAATTGGTACTACACAACATAATTAGATAGATTGGGGGCAGGAGGAGAAGAGGATGACAGAGGATGAGATGGCTGGATGGCATCACCGACTTGATGGACATGAGTTTGGGTGAACACCAGGAGTTGGTGATGGACAGGGAAGCCTGGCGTGCTGCGATTCATGGGGTTGCAAGGAGTTGGACACGAATGAGTGACTGGACTGAACTGAATTGAAGAGATATAAAAACTGAAAGAGATGAAATAAATTTGCAGACACAATGACCGGATATCTGAAAAATCTAAGATAATCAATTAAAAGTGACTAAACAAGAATTCATATTGGTACAAAATTAACATATAGAAATTCATAGCTTTCACATATACAAGCAACAGTTATAAAGAAAGGGCCTGTTTCCTGTAGCAAAAAAAGACATAGCATAGTTAGGAATAAATTTTACAAATACTCGACTACCGGCACCATTAAATACATTCTCCTTTTTG
The DNA here is from genome assembly GCA_006408695.1 of Aepyceros melampus. NCBI lineage: Eukaryota > Metazoa > Chordata > Mammalia > Artiodactyla > Bovidae > Aepyceros > Aepyceros melampus. The sequence continues at coordinate 24,723 of SJXQ01010032.1, read as the reverse complement.
AAATATTTTCCTCATTTGGCTTCCAGAACATTCCTGGTTTTCCACTTCTTTCTATTCCATTTCTTTGACCATTCCTTTGTTTTCTGTACTGATTTCTCCTTCTCTCCCTCACCTTACTTTTAGAGTGTTCTTCCTGTTTATATCATTCTCTTGGTGATCTTATCTAATATCTCATGGTTTTAAATATCAACTAATGACTCCCGAAATTTATATCCCCAGCTCAAACGTCTCCCTTTTTTTTTTTAGCATTTGTTTATTTTTAATTAATTTTATTTTTTTGTTTGTTTTGCTTTATAATACTGTATTCATTTTGCTATACATTGACATGAATCAGCCACGAGTGTACATGAACTCCCAATCCCGACCCCCACCTCC
>SJXQ01010032.1:0-22106 GCA_006408695.1 Aepyceros melampus | reverse complement strand
ACCAGCCTTACAAGATATTAAAACTGTGGTACATATACACAATTGAATATTACTCAGCCATTAAAAAAAATACATTTGAATCATTTTTAATGAGGTGGATGAAACTGGAGCCTATTATACAGAGTCAAGTTAGAAAGAAAAACACCAATACTGTATACTAATGTATATATATGGAATTTAGAAAGATGGTAACAATGACTCTATATGCAAGACAGCAAAAAGACACAGATGTATAGAACAGTCTTTTGGACTCTGTTGGAGAAGGTGAGGGTGGGATGATCTGAGAGAATAGTATTGAACATGTATATTATCATATGTGAAACAGACCACAAGTCCAGGTTTGATGCATGAGATAGGGTGCTCAGGGCTGGTGCACTGGGATCCCAGACCCTGAGGGATGGGATGGGGAAGACGGTAGGAGGGGGGTTCAGGATGGGGAACACATGTACACCCATGGCTGACTCATGTCAATGTATGGCAAAAACCACTACAATATTGTAAACTAATTAGCCTCCAATTAAAACAAGAAAATTAAAAAAAATAAAATAAAGATATTAAAAACCTCAAAACAATTAAAGCAATGTAGCAGAGGTTAATGGACAACCCAATGAGACAAAACAGAAAATCAAGAAGTAAATTCAAAATATTGAACTTCAGCAGATGATAAAGAAATCATTCTCTTTTAAGTGGAGACAAAATAGACTTATCAATAAGCAATATTAAGAAAACTGGGTAGCCATCTGGGAAAAAACTGTTAAATGAAAACACAATTTATAATCACCAAGAAAAATGGCTCCATCAATCAAGACTTACATTTTTGAAAAGAAACCAAAGAAATACTAGAGAAAAACATGGGTGAATCCCTTTAAAATCCTGAGGTAAAAAAGAACTTTCTATTCATGACTCAAAATTCAGAAGCCATAAAAATAAAGGTTGACAAGTTCAACATCTGCTTGAAAGGAAGAAAAAGCATTGAAAGCAAATAACTAAGGAAAAAGTATTTTTGCACATACCAAGAGCTAATCTCTCCTAAAATAATACAGAACTGTTAGGAATCAATAAACTGACTAATAATTAATTTTTTAAAACATAGAGGGTGGGACGAATTGAGAGAGTAGCACTGAAATATATACATTACCATATGCAAAATAGATATCTAATGGGAATTTGCTGTATAATACAGGGAGGTCAGCTCGGCGCTTTATGACAACCCAAAAGGGTGAAAGGGAGGCTCAAGAGAGAGGGTATACATGTATACTCATGGCTGATTCACGTTGTTGTACAGCAGAAACCAACACAACATTGTAAAGCAATTATCCTCCAATTAACAATAAATAAAAATAAACAAAAATAAAACAGACAAAGGTTATGAACAAGCAGTTCACATAAAATTAAATATAAATGGTTCATAACACACAAAAAGTTAAAAATGTCACCAAAGTATCATTTTTCACCCTTCATAATAACAAAGATCCAAATGTCTCATTACACTCCATTGGCAAAGCTATAGAAAAAGGAGGACTCTCAAACACTGTAATAGGCATATATACTGGAATAACCTCCAGGAGAGCATTCTGGCAATATCTAACCAAATATATTTGCCCTTTAACCCAGTAATTCCACTTATAGAGATTTATTTAACAGATAAAACTGCCCACATATGAAATGTTTTTATGTACATGGTCGTTCAATAGCAAACAACTGAAAAATACCTCAAATAAGAGATGAGTTAAATAAATTTTAATAATGCCACAATAGAATATTACACAGTTATAAAAATATCCAGATAAAGATTTCTAAGCTATATTGTTAATCTCTTCAAAGACAAGGTGCAAAATATAGTGTTGTCTATAGTCAAGGCTATGGTTTTTCCAGTAGTCATGTGTGGATATGAGAGTTGGACTGTGAAGAAGGCTGAGCACTGAAGAATTGATGCTTTTGAACTGTGGTGTTGGAGAAGACTCTTGAGAGTCCCTTGGACTGCAAGGAGATCCAACCAGTCCATTCTGAAGGAGATCAGCCCTGGGTGTTCTTTGGAAGGACTGATGCTAAAGCTGAAACTCCAGTACTTTGGCCACCTCATGCAAAGAGTTGACTCCTGGAAAAGACTCTGATGCCTGGAGGGATTGGGGGCAGGAGGAGAAGGGGACGACTGAGGATGAGATGGCTGGATGGCATCACGGACTCAATGGATGTGAGTCTGAGTGAACTACGGGAGTTGGTGATGGACAGGGAGGCCTGGCGTGCTGCAATTCATGGGGTCACAAAGAGTTGGACACGACTGAGTGACTGAACTGAACCGAACTGATTCTACCCCTTTAGGATCTACTTGAATAAAGAGACTAAATATACAAAGAAATTAATGTAACTGGTTACTTATTTGCACTGAAGGCAGTGACAGGGAGCAGGTGGTAGGAAGAGCAGATGGTGAAGGACTGGGTACCAGAGTCCTTATGGTATACCTTGTATAGTATTTAGATATTTTAACAATGTGTATGCAATATCCATTCAAAAAACAAAAGAGAGAGAGAGATACTGTGCTACACACCTAGTAATTACCCACTGTAATACTAGCATCTAAGGGACAAAGTCAGCTAAACTGTTAAATGAAAACACAACATATTTAAATAGTTTCACATTCCACTATAAATAGTATCCTATTTATAGCACAGAACACTCCTAACTATAGTAAAATGTTTCATTTCATTAATCTTCCCTATAATATCTTTATTATTTTAATCTTATATTAATCTTGTACATTCTCTCTGCCTCTGAAATAGTATGTCCATAACTTTCCCTCAGCATGTTTATCAGTGACCTTCATTTAACCCTTTTCACTGCACATCTTAATCTCAAAGTTTTTCCCTTTTAGCTTATAAATTTTAAAGTTAAATCTCATATGATAATCAAAGTCAGATAAAATATACTGAAAAGCAAACAAAAAAACCAGCTCTTCTCAAAGTTTAATGAGCATGAAAATCACCTGGGAGTCTTGTTAAAATGCACTTTTTGATCCAGTACTCTAAGATAAGACTCAAAATTCCTTATTTTTAACACTCTCCCAGGGGAACTGATACTACTGGCTTTCAAAACACACTAAGCAATAAAGCTCTTACAAGATATTACTGAAGTTTTTCAATTTACTTGAGTTTGGTTACATTCAATACTTCTTCAAATAAGACAACTAGTAATCAGAACTTGCAAGTTATTCTTTCATAAAAATTCACCAAAACAATGGTTTCTCCCACCCCACTTTGATTGCAGATACATTCTCTATGCTAGCTATCTTCTGACTTTCTCACTTCCTTTTCAAAAAATTTTCAGTAGTTCCCCAATGTCCTGGTTTTGTATTGTTCTTAAAATATTCACTAGTTAGAGTGCCCTCAGAAAACTAGATTTACTAACATGCTACATCCTCAGTTGTGTCTGACTCTGCAACTCCATGGACTGTGTAGCCTGCCAGGCTCCTCTGTCCAAGGAATTCTTCAGGAAAGAATACTGGACCAAGTTGCAATTTCCTACTCCAGGGGATCTTCCTGACCCAGGGATCAAACTTGCAGGAACATTCTTTACCACTGTGCCACCTGGTAACACTAAATATCAAACACTACTCTTTCTGTCTACCTCACAAGTTGTTGCGAGAAGGAAAAGACAATGTATAAGAAAATACTTTGGGGACTTCCCTGGTGGTCTAGTGGTTAAGAATCCGCCTTGCAGTGCAGGGGACATGGGTTCAATCCTTGGTCGGGGAACTAAGATTACACCTGCCACGCAGCAACTAACCCAGTACCACAACTACGGAGTCCATGCTGCTGCTGCTGCTGCTGCTAAGTCACTTCAGTCGTGTCCGACTCTGTGAGACCCCATAGACAGCAGCCCACCAGGCTCCCCTGTCCCTGGGATTCTCCAGGCAAGAGCACTGGGGTAGGTTGCCATTTCCTTCTCCAATGCATGAAAGATCTCACGTGATGCAGAGAAATCCTGCAAGCCACAACTAAAACCTCAAACAGACAAATAAATATTTTTTTAAATACTTTGAAAAATATAAAGCAGTGTGTTAATTAACTGCAAGCTATTTTCCACAGTGCAGTACCACTAAGGATACTATATCCGTAATGGTCTAGAAAACGATTTGTGACTCTTGGAATGCAAATATAATCTAATGCATCACACTGTTTATAGAATGCAATACACTATTTATAACAATAAGAATCTAAACAGTTTCAAACCAAGACCAGTTCCTTTTCTATTACCTCTTCCTTCTTATGTTTATGTTTACTAGCATATAAATTTGCCATTTTCTATCTATATAAAATGTTATAGGAGAAAAGATCCTATTTTTAGAGAAAAGGATTTTTACAGCAATTCAAAATATCATCTTCTTTTGACCTGAGTATATTGAAATTGTTACTGAAAAAAAGTGAAAGGTGTAAATATGCATTAGTCATCAGGGAAATGCAACTCAAAACCACAAGATAGCACTTTATACTCACTAAGATGGCTAGAATCAAAAAGTCAGATAACAAGTGTTAGTGAGAATGTGAAGCAATCTAAACCCTCATACACTATTGACAGGAAAGAAAAAACAGTACAGCCATCTTGGAAAATAGTCGGATAGTGCCTTAAATTATTACTGTATGACCCAGGAATTCCACTCCTAGGTATATACCAAGAGAAACAAAAATATATATTCACAAAAAAAACCTTAAATATTTATAGCAAAATTCTTCATAATAGCCAAAAGTTAGAAAAAACTCAAATGTCACTCAGCAGATGAATGGATAAGCAAACTGCGGTATATTCATTCAAAGAACCAATATACATCAACAAAAAGGAATGAAGAACTGTTACAAGCCATGGTATGGATGAATCTTGAAACACAGCGTCTGGTAGAAGAAATGAGTTATAAAATATCACCTATTATAAATTATTTTCATATAAAACTCCAGAATGGGGAAATCTACGGTGACAGAAAGTACATTAGTAGTGCCTTTCTACTGAGGATGGGAAGAAATGGAGCAGTGTGGGAGTGAGAACTAAAGGGAATAGGCTTTCTCTCTCAGGTGATGAAAATTTTCTAAAATTGACTGTGTTAACAGTTTCAAACTGTGGTGCTAGAGAAAACTCTTGAGAGTCCCTTGGACAGCAAGGAGATCAAACCAGTAGTCCTAAAGGAAATCAACCCTGAATATTCACTGGAAGGACTGATACTGAAGCGCCAATATTTTGACCACCTGATGCGAAGAGCTGACTCACTGAAAAACACCCTGATGCTGGAAAAGATTGAAGGCAGAAGGAGAAGGGGGTGACAGAGGATGAGAAGGTTGGATGACATCATCGACTCAATGGACATGAGTTTTAGCAAACTCCGGAGACAGTGAAGGACAGGGAAGCCTGATGTGCTGCAGTCCATGGGGTCACAAAGTGTCGGACACCACTGAGCAAGTGAACGATAACAATGGCTACACATGTCCATAAATATACTAAGAGTCACTGAACTGTACACTTTAGATAGGTAAGTGTATAGGGCATCTTCAACTCTCCCTTGTCAATCACTCTCTCATATCCAGCTAATTGCTAGATCCCAATGATTCTTTTTTCTTTTTCTTAATTTTACTGAAGTAGTACTCTTGCCTGGAAAATCCCATGGATGGAGGAGCCTGGTAGGCTGCAGTCCATGGGGTCGCTAAGAGTCGGACTTAGTGAGCCACTTCACTTTCATTTTTCACTTTCATGCATTGGAGAAGGAAATGGCAGCCCACTCCAGTGTTCTTGCCTGGAGAATCCCAGGGACAGGGGAGCCTGGTGGGCCGCCGTCTATGGGGTCACACAGAGTCAGACACGACTGAAGCAACTTAGCAGCAGCAGCATAGCTCATTTACAGTGTTGTGCTAATTTCTTCTGTACAGCAAAGTGACTCAGTTTATACACACACATACATATATATTCTTTTTCATATTCTTTTCCATTATAGTTTGTCACAGGATATTGAATATGGTTCCCTGTGCTCTACAATAGGACCTTGTCATTTATCCATCCTATGTATAATATTCTATCTGTTAATCCCAAACTTCCAATCCCTCCCTCCACTACCTCCACTCCTTAGCAACAAGTCTGTTCTCTACATCTGTGAGTCTGTTTTCATTTCATAGATATGTTGATTTGTGTTGTAGTTTAGATTCCATAATAAGCGGTATTATGTGGTATTTCTTTCTCTGACTCACTTCACTCAGTATGCCAATCTCTGGGTCCACCCATGCTGCTGCAAATGGCATTATTTCATTCTTTTTATGGCTGAGTAATACTCCATTGTGTATATGTGCCACAGCTTCTTTGTCCATTCATTTGTACATGCACATTTAGGTTGTCTCCATATGCTGGGCTATTGTGTTGTAAACAGTGCTTCTATAAACATTGGGGTGCATGTATCTTTTCAAATTACAGTTTTGTCCAGATAAGTGCCCAAGAGTGGGATTGCTGAATCATATGGCAACTCTAATTTTGGCTTTTTGAGGAACCGCCATACTGTTTTCCATAGTGTCTATACCAATTTACACTCCCACCAACAGTGTAGGAGGGTTTCCCTCTTCTCCACACCCTCTCCAGCAATTGTCATTTGTAGACTTTTTAATGACGGTCATTCTGATTGGTGTGAGGTGGTACCTGACCATAGCTTTGATTTGCATTTCTCTAATTTAACTAGTGATGCTGATCATCTTTTCATGTGCCTAGTTGCCATCTGTATGTCTTCTTTGGAGAAATATCTATTTAGGTCTTCTGCCCATCTTTGGATTGCATTGTTTTGTTGTTCAGTTGTATGAGCTGTTTTGATATTCTGAAAATTAAGCCCTTGTCAGTTTTTTTTTCTTTTTTCTTTTAGATTTTTATTGAAGTATAGTAGATTTACAATGTTGTGCCAATCTCTGCTGTACAGCAAAGTGACTCAGTTATGCACACGCATTTTTTTTTTAATATTCTTTTCCACTGTGGTTCATCACAGAATATTGAAACCAGTTCCCTGACCTATACAGTAGGATCTTGTTGTTTATCTTTTCATTTTATTTATGGTTTCCTTTGCTGTGCAAAAGCCTGTAAGTTTGACTAGGTCCCATTTCTATTGCCTTGGAAGACTGACCTAAGAAAACTAATGTCAGGAAAAAAAAAAAAAAAGGAAAACTAATGTCAGAGAATGCTTTGCCTGTGTTCTCTCTAGGAGTTTAATGGTGTCTTATCTTATTTAGGCCTTTAATCCATTTTGAATTTACTTTTGTATATGGTGCGAGGGTGTGTTAAAACTTCACTGATACACATGCAACTGTCCGACTTTCCCAGCACTACTTGAAGAGACTGTCTTTTCCTCATTGTATAGTTTACCAAAAACACAAAGAAGAACTTATACCCATCCTTCTCTAACTCTTCCAAAAGACTGAAAAGAAAGAAATATTTCCCAAGACATTCTATGAAGCCACCATCACACTGATATCAAAACAAGACAAAGACACTACCAAAAAAGAAAACTACAGGCCAATATTTTAGATGAATACAGACACAAAAATTCTCAACAAAATATTAGCAAACAAAACCCAGTAACACATAAAAAAAGTTCATACACCACAACCAAGCTGGATTCATCCCAGATGCACAAGGATGGTTCAATCAATATGATATACCACATTAACAAAAGAAAGGACAAAAACCATGTGATCCTCTCAACAGATGCAGAAAAAGCATCTGATAAAATTCAACACCCATTCATGACAAAAAAAAAAAAACCCTTGTGAAAGGAGGTATAGAGGGAACATATCTCAATATAATGAAAGCTATTTATGACAAACCCACAGCCAATATAATACTCCACAGTGAAAAGCTGAAAGCCTTCCTGCTAAAATCTAGAACAAGACAAAGATGCCCACTCTCATCACTTCTCTTCCACACAGTATTGAAAGTCCAGTGATTCTTCCGTCATAATCTCTAATTCTTCTATGTTCTACGCTGCCATCTTTAGTCTGGGCTCTGTTACTTTATGTGCCATTCTTGTTCTTCTTACTATTTGCCACTTCCAAACTAACAAAGCCAGTTTTAAAACCCAATTGAAATTTTCTCAATATCATCCTTAGAGGGCTAATGTCCACCAAATCAAGTTTGAATTTTCCCTACCAGGATTCTGGGTTTTCCAATCTGCTTCAACCTCTGTCCCCTACCCAGCCCCATTTCCTAAAATATTCAAAAGAAAACACTTTATTCAAGGCAGAGTTGTCTCCTCACTCTTTCTTATAGTTCTACATGCGTTCATTTCTCTGCCTTTTATTAGGCTATTCTACTCTCCTGAATGCCTACTCTCCACACTTATCTATATCCTACAAATCATTCAAGACCTATTTAAAAGCCCCACATCACCCAGAAAGGATTTGTGGAGAACTCCAACTACAAATGATCTCTTGCATTTCCTAGCCACTCCCAGGACTTAACTGTCTGTGCCACTTATCTTAGCATTTGATTTACATGCCACTCATCTTGGTATTTGATTTATATGCCATGTATTTTAGTATTTGATTTATCTGTCACATATTTCAGCTTTTGATTTACCTACCATCTTATTGCATGCCATTATATTATTCCATACAGAAACATCTTGCTTCAATAAGATTGTCACCTCTTCAAGACAAGGACTATCACATTTTTGGTATCACTGAGACCACACAGCACAGTGTTAGACCCAAAATACCCCTCAAATTTATAGAATTAACTATCTGTTTGAGATTAACTTAACTGAATAAAAACTCATCATAGTATTTCCTATCATTTTGCTTACTTTCTCCTATAAATGCAATTAATCAATCCAAAGTCTAAAAGGTGAGTACAGTACCTTATCATACTGACAGACAATGACATTATCCATATCAAACAGGTCTGGCACATCTTGCTCACTAACATCATCTCCAGAATTTAAAGGGTCCTAAAGATGAAAGATAGTCACATTAATGAATTTTATGATACTCTGAATTTTTTAAAGATAGAGGGACACATTCTCTCTCTCCAAGTGCAAAGAATAGTACTGTACTTAAAAGTCAAACAGCCTCAGTTTGACTCCCAGTTTGGCCACTCAACAACCACAAGACTGACCTTTTTGGTAAGCTATTAAAACTCATCATATCTCAGTTTTCTCATTTGCAAAATGAGAACAGTAATAAGAGCCATAGGGCAGTGGAATGTTAGATAACAAAAGGCAATACGATTTAGTATGGTACCTGGACATATGTAAGGCCACCATGCTGCTGCTAAGTCACTTCAGTCATGTCCAACTCTGTGCGACCCCACAGATGGCAGCCCACCAGGCTCCCCCATCCCTGGGATTCTCCAGGTAAGAACACTGGAGTGGGTTGCCATTTCCTTCTCCAATGCATGAAAGTGAAAAGTGAAAGGGAAGTCACTCAGTCATGTCCGACTCTTAGCAACCCCATGGACTGCAGCCTGTCAGGCTCCTCCATCCATAAATGATAGCTAATAACATGTATGCTTCTTAATTATCACATTCCACAAAGATTTCATGGCATATATTAGGATTAGAGCAGATACATTATGCTTCTACCCTGGATGCCTTCTTTAACTTCACTCCCATCCCTTCAAACTCCCACTATCTCTAGTTAACACTAACAAATACAGTAACTGATTCCCAAATACTTAATACTGATTTACATTGCAGCTTAAGGTCAAAAGCTTAAATACAAGTTAAGTCTCACTTTAAAGACTAAAGACAGCATTGATCTGAACTGTTATTCCTCTTGGTTCCAAAGTATATTAGAGCACAAATGCTATAAATTTTTAAAACTTTCAACTCAAAAATAATCCTTACTTCTTCCACAAGGTCTATCTCAGGGTCTTCAGTATCACTACTGCTCACACTTGAATCTTCATTTGATACACTGCCAGTTTCTTCTTCAGGTACCTTCAGGTCTCCTGCATCAATAATCTCTAGCAATCCGTTCTCATCTACATCTCTTGTATTTCCTACTTCATCATTGGAAGATGTATCTCCAGTTCCACCTATTTGAATTATCTCATTAATGTCACCATCAGTTACCTGAATGCTTAAATCCATCTGAGAACTGGAATCCTAAAAATAGAAAGACATGCAATAAAGTTGTTAAGTCAAAGGAAGTATACAAAACACTGAATCAGCAAAATATAAAATTATATAAACATTTTATAAGTGGCCTCTTAAAATATATTTCTCCTTGGTCAGGTGATATTCCCTAATTTTGAATTTTAGAACATGCTAGCATTTCTATGTAATATGAGGATAAATTTATATTTAAATTGTAAATAAACTTGCAGTCATAGACAGAAATCAATTGTCTGCTTTCAGGTAATATTTATCAGTTTTTATACATTTCTAATTAAAAAAAGATTTGCAACAAGCAACAGAGGTTAACTGTATAGCACAGGGAACTATAGCGAATATCTTATAATAACCTATAATGGAAAATAATTTCAAAATTAACATGTTTATACGTATAACATGTGTCACATACACCAAAAAGAATTCTACTTTCTTTCTGCCAGTTTTTCTAAATGTCCTATTGACATCTAATAACAACCTATGAGATACAAAATTTTAAATATATTTGTATAGGATATGATTAATATAAATATAAATCTATTACATTTAAATTATAAATTACATCATTTCAAGATGCTCTTCTTATTTTTTCTGCATTTGATAAAATATTCTCAGAGGAATGTTTCACTATGATTTCATATATTTCACTATGATTATATATTTTTTTCTCTTCCCTTATATTTCTTCTGATATTCTAGTGGTTTATGATGTCTATCTTCTCAGTGAACTATACCTTTTATTATTAAAAATATTCATCTTTGTTTTATTTAAAATAAATAATTTTTTAAAAGAAAGTCCAGAAAAAAATATCAGCTTTTATACAAATTAATTTAAAATTAAATAATATCTCTAAAGTTTTAACTGTTTTATTTTAAACAATAATTCAATGAAGTAGAAAGGACAAGTGACATCACGTTTAATGGATAAATAAAAAATATGAAGGACTGTACTAACTAGAATAAGCCAAACACTAAAAGAAAATATAAATCGAAACTGACGCAAATGAAAAGATTAACAGACAAATCCACAATCATAGCTGGAGAATTCAGCATTCTTCTCCATAGTAATCAATTTAAAAAGTAGAATGAAATTCAGTAAAAATGTAGAAAACCTGAACAACACAAGAACCAACATAACCCAACTAGCATTTACAGAAAACTCTACTCCCAAAGAGCTAATGCACATTCTTTTCAAGAGCACACAGAATGTTCACAAGATATATCATATTCTGAACCATAAAACAAACCTTGACAAATGTAACACAAAGTATATGTTCATTTAGCAAAAGGAATTATACCAGAAATCAGTAATAGAAAGATCTGGAAAATCCTCAAATATTTACAAATTAAACAACACACTTCTAAATACCCATGGGTCAAAGAATAAATCACAAGGAAAATTAAAACATAATTTTAACTGAATGCAAACAAAACCACGACATTTTAAAACTTGAGATGAACCTAAAGCAGTGCCTAGAGGGAATTTTACAGCATGATTATATAAGAAAAGAAAGTGAAAGTGAAGTCGCTCAGTCGTGTCCGACTCTTCGTTCGTGACCCCATGGACCGCAGCCTAAGCAAGCTTCAAACTGGTGACCTAAAATTCCACTGTAAGAAACTAAGAGGAGAAGACCAAATTAAGCTCACAGCAAACAGGGAAGTAATAAAAAGGAGCAGAGTTTTTACATGAAATTTTTTATCAGTTCAAAATAGACTGTTAACAACTGTAACCACAAAGAAAACATGGAATACACACAAAAGAAATGAGAAAGGAATCAAAATGTGTCATTACAAAAAATCAACTACACACTCAAGAATAAGGGAAGAAACGAAGGTCACAAAAGCTAAAAGACACAGAAAATAACAAAATAGCAAGAATAACTCCTCCCCTATCCATAATTACTTTAAAGGTAAATAGATTAAACTCCCTAATCAAAAGTAACAGTTCGGCAGAATGAATAAACAGTACCCAGCAATATGCTGTCTACAAGAGACTCACCTTAAATCGAAGGACACACACAGGTCAAAAGTAAAACTATGGAAAAAGATATTCCATGCAAATAGTAACCACAAGGGTTGGGGAAACTATGCTAATATCAGACAAAACAGACTTTAAGTCAAATGCTGTTAAAAACAAAGAAATTATAACAAAAGGATCAATTCATCAAGGAAATACAACAATTATAAACATACATGCACAAACATCAGAGCTCCTAAATATATGCAACAAAAAGGGAGAAATAGCTCTGCAATAGTAGTAGGCCATTTCAATACTCAACTTTCAACAATGAATAGAACCACCACACAGAATATCAATGAGGAAATAAAGAACTTGAACATGACAGACTAATTATACCTAACAAACATAAACAAAATATGCAAAACAGCAGGACACACATTTTTCTCAAGTTCACACAGAACATTCTCCAGGACAGGCTGGTAAGTTAGGCCACAAAATAGACTGAAATCATACAGAGTATCTTTTTTGATCACAATGGAATGAAACCAGAAATAAAAGCAGAAGGAAACCCGGAAAATCTACAAGACACAGAAGTTAAACAACAGTCTAAAAAAAATCAATGGATCAAAGAGGAAATCAAAGGAATCAGAATCTTTTGCAAAAGATAAAAAATATCTTGAGACAAATGAAAACACAACACACCAAAACCTATGGGATGCTGCAAAACAGTGCTTGGAGGGAAACTGATAGCTATAAATGTTTGCATTTAAAAAAGAAGAAAGATCTCAAATTATTAAAAATAATTTTAAGAAACTAGAAAAAGAAGAACAAATAAAGCCCAAAGCTAGTAGAAGGAAGGAAATAATACCAAGTTAAGCAGAGATAAAGAAAAGGAAAACAATAGAGAAAATAAAATCAGGAGCTATTTCTTCAAAAAGATCAATAAAATTGATAAATATATGACTCAACTGATAAAGAAAACTAAAATCAGAAGTAATGAAAATGTACTACTGATTTTACAGAAATAATAAGAATTATAATACTATGACTAATTGCATGCCAACAAACTGGATATCCTAAATGAAATGAACTAATTCCTAAAAGCACATAACCTGACAAGATTGAATCATGAAGAAAGAGAAAATATACACAGACTTATAACCAATTATGAGATTGAATTAGTCATCAAAAATCTCTCAACAAAGAAATGCCCAGGACCAAATGGCTTCACTAAAGAATTCTACTAAACATTTATAACCTCATCCTCAAAAATCCTCAAGAAGGGAATTTCCTAATGGTCCAATGATTAGGACTCTGAGTTCTCACTGTGAGGGCTAGGTTCAATCCCCAGTCAGGGAACTGAGGTCTCATAAGAGGCACAGCACAGCCAAAAAAAAAAAATCCTCAACAAAATACTAACAAAATTCAATAGCACATTAAAAGGATCATACACCATGGCCAAGTCAGATTTATTCCTGAAATGCAAAAGTGGTTCAAAACATGAAAAATTAACAGAATGAAGAGGTGGAAAAAACTACACAATCATCTAAATTAATGCAGAAAAAGCATTTGAAAAATTCAACACCTTTTCATGATTTAAAAGAATTCAAACTAGGAGTAGAAAGAAATTGCCTCAACATAATAAATGCCAACTATGAGAAGACCTCAGCTAATACAATGATGAAAAGAAAGCTTTTCCTTTTCATCCAAGGTGCCCTGCCCACTCTTGCTACTTCTATTCAATATATCATAGCTAGGAAAATCAAGCAGGATAAAGAAATAAAAGGCATCCAAATTGAAAAGGAAGAAGTAAAACCAGCTGTTTGCAAATGACATCTTATTATGTACAAAACCCCAAAAGTTTCATACTCACACACACATACAATGTTAGAACAAATTCAGCAAAAGGTACAGCATACAAAAAAAAAATAAGAAAATTAGTTGCATTCCTATGCATTAACAACCTGAACACAAAGCAAGCAATTCCATTTACAATACCATCAAATAGAATGCTAAGGAGTAAACATAACCAAAGAGGAAAATGACTTGTTCACTAAAAAATACAAAACACTGCAAAGTCGTCAAAAATGACACTACTAAATAGGAATAAATTCCACATTCATGGATTAGAAAAGTTAATATTGAATATTAAGATACTGATACTACCCAAAGGCATCTAAGTGGAGAAGGAAATGGCAACCCACTCCAGTGTTCTTGCCTAGAGAATCCCATGGACAGAGGAACATGGTGGGCTGCTGTCCATGGGGTTGCACAGTCGGACACGCTGAAGCGACTCAGCATGCATGCAAAGGTTAAGATTCAATGCAACCCCTATCAAAATCCAAATGACATTTTTGGTGTGAATGGAATAATCCATCTTGAAATTCATATGGAACCTCAAAGGATGCTGAATAATAAAAACAGTCTTGAAAAATAAAATATAAGCTGGAGGTCCCATATATCCTGACTTCAAAGCTTAATATAAAACTACTGTAGTCAAGAACAGTATATTTGCATAAAGACAGAAAAAAGACCAGTGAAACAGGGAACCCAGAAATAAACTCTCACATGTATGGTCAAATGATTTTCAATAAAAATAACAAGAATGTTAAACAAGGAAACAGTCTTTTCAACAAATGCTAAGAAAAGTAAATATCTACATGCAAAGGAATGAAGCTGAACCCTTACCTTACACCATATATAAAAATTAACTCAAAATGGGTTAAAACCTAAAACATAAGACCTAAAAATGCAAGACTCAGAAAAAAATTATAGAGGAGGATCTTCATGACAGTGAATCTGGGAATGATTTCTTAAATATGATACCAAAAGCACAGGCAAAAAGAAAAAAAAAAGATAAAACAGACTTCATCAAAATTAAAACCTTTGTGTATCAAAGGATACTATCAACAAAGTGAAGAAGAAACCCACAAAATAGAAGAAAATATTTGCAAATTATGTACCTGAAACAGATTTCATATACAGAATATATTTTTAAAACTCTACACTGAACAACAGGCTGGATGAAGCACAAGCTGGAAACAAGGCTGCTGGGAGAAATATCCATCACCTCAGATATGCAGATGACACCACCCTTACAGCCAAAAGCGAAGAGGAACTAAAGAGCCTCTTCTTGAAAGTAAAAGAGGAGAGTGAAAAAGTTGGTTTAAAGCTCAACATTCAGAAAACTAAGATCATGGCATCTGGTCCCATCACTTCATGGGAAATAGATGGGGAAACAGTGAAAGACTTTATTTTCATGGGCTCCAAAATCACTGCAGACGGTGACTGCAGCCATGAAATTAAAGACACTTCCTCCTTGGAAGAAAAGTTATAACCAACATAGACACCATATTAAAGAGCAAAGACATTACTTTGCCAACAAAGGTCTAGTCAAAGCTATGGTTTTTCCAGTAGTCATGTATGAATGTGAGAGTTGGACCATAAACAAAGCTGAGAGCCAAAGAATTGACGCTTTTGAACTGTGCTGTTGGAGAAGACTCTTGAGAGTCCCTTAGACAGCAAGGAGAGCCAACCAATTCATCCTAAAGGAAATCAGTCCTGAATATTCTTTGGAAGGACTGATGCTGAAGCTCAAACTCCAATACTTTGGCTGCCTGATGTGAAAAAGCCAACTCATTAGAAAAGACCCTGATGCTAGGAAAGACTGAAGGCGGGAGGAAAAGGGGACAACAGAGGATGAGATGGTTGGATGGCATCACTGACTCAATGGACATGAGTTTGAACAAACTTTGGGAGATAGTGAAAGACAGGGAAGCCTGGCATGCTGGAGTTCATGGGGTCACAAAGAGTCGGACACGACTTAGCAATTGAACAACAATAATCATAATGGCAGGGTACATCTTCAATTCCTAACAGAAATTGAATCTAAGTATCTCCCATAAAGCAATCGCAATGATTATTTATTTCCTAGCTATGTATAAGATCATCCCATGCCACTCTACTCTTACCTGGGTTGAAATATATCTCAACATATTTTGACAAATACAAAATATAATATTTTGTTAAATTTGCTTTTTCCTATAAAGAAATAAAAACATCACATCCGGTCAGTTCAGTCACCGAGTTGTATCCAACTTTCCAACCCCATGGAGTGCAGCATGCCAGGCCTCCCTGTCCATCACCAATCCCAGGGTTTACTCAAACTCATGCCTGTTGAGTCGGTGATGCCATCTAACCATCTCATCCTCTGTCTTCTCCTTCTCCTCCCGCCTTCAATCTTTCCCAGCATCAGAGTCTTTTCAAATGAGTCAGTTCTTCACATTAGGTGTCAAAGTGTGGAGTCTGAGCTTCAGCATCAGTCCTTCAATCAATATTTAGGACTAATCTCCTTTAGGATGGACTAGTTGGGTCTCCTTGCTGTACAAGGGACTCTGAAGAGTCTTCTCCAACACCACAGTTCAGTTCAAAAGCATCATTTCTTCAGTGCTCAGCTTTCTTTATAGTCCAACTCTCAAATCCATACATGACTACTGGAAAAACCATAGCTTTGACTAGATGGAACTTTGTTGGCAAAAAAATGTCTCTGCTTTTTAATATGCTATCCAGGTTAGTTATAACTTTTCTTCCAAGGACCAAGTGTCTTTCAATTTCATGGCTGCAGTCACCATCTGCAGCCACCACCTGCAGTGATTTTGGAGCCCAAAAAGTAAAGTCTGTCACCGTTTCCACTGTTTCCCCATCTGTCTGCCATGAAGTGATGGGACCAGATGCCATGATCTTCATTTTCTGAATGTTGAGCTTTAAACCAACTTTTGCATTCTCTTTCACTTTCATCAAGAGACTTTTTAGTTCCTCTTCACTTTCTGCCATAAGGGTGGTGTCATCTGCATATCTGAGGTTATTGATATTTCTCCCGGCAATCTTGATTCCAGCTTGTGCTTCCTCTAGCCAAGCATTTCTCATGATGTACTCTGCATAGAAGTTAAATAAGCAGGGTGACAATATACAGCCTTGACGTACTCTTTTTCCTATTTGGAACCAGTTTGTTGTTCCATGTCCAGTTCTAACTGTTGTTTCTTGACCTGCATACAGATTTCTCAGGAGGCAGGCCAGGTGGTCAGGTATTCCCATCTCTTAAAGAATTTTCCAGTTTGTTGTGATCCACACAGTGAAAGGCTTTGGCATACTCTATATAGCAGAAGTAGATGTTTTTCTGGAACTCTCTTGCTTTTTCGATGTTGGCAATTTGATCTCTGGTTTCTCTGCCTTTCCTAAATCCAGCTTTAACATCTGGAAGTTCATGGTTCACGTACTGTTGAAGCCTGGCTTGGAGAATTTTGAGCATTATTTTGCTAGTGTGTGAGATGAGTGCAATTGTGCGGTAGTTGAACATTCTTTGGCATTGCCTTTCTTTGGAACTGGAATGAAAACTGACCTTTCCCAGTCCTGTGGCCACTGCTGAGTTTTAAAATCTGATTAACAGATATTCATTTAAAAGTATCATATAGTAACTCAAAAAATATGTGCTCAATTAACTAAATCATCAATTCAAATAACTATCAGTATGATAATTTATCTTAGAGGAATATCAGAATGGATTTGGAATTTTTTTAATGTCCCAATAATTCTAATGGGTGTCCCAAGTGGCACCAGGGCGGGAGAGGTAAGAGACGCAGGCTCCACCCCTGGGTCAGGAAGATCCCCAGGAGGAAGGCAAGGCGACCCACTGCAGTATTCTTGCCTGGAGAATCCCAGCTACAGAGGAGCCTGGCAGACTACAGTCCAGAGAGGTCACAAAGAGTCAGACACGACTGAAGCAACTTAGCATGCATGCACACAATAATTCTAATATTTAGCCAGAGTTGGGAATTATTGAGCCAAATAAACTACTCACAGATCCTCCCTTTTAAAGTTTATATTCTAATATACATATATATTTTTCCCCTTCAGGTGTTAGGTACACAGATATTAATAAAATATACCTCTCAATGCACAGAGGACATCGTAACATATTTTTTAACTACATTATGACAGATATAGGCTTAAGGGGCTATGATGACACAGAAGAGATACATCCAAACTAATAATAAAGGGGGAGCGGGGAGACAGAAAGGTATTAAAATAAGATTTCTGGAGAAAGTAATAAATGGCTAAGTAGGAATTAACCGTAAGAAAGGATGGTGGGAGAAAAATCCAGGCACAAAGCTGAGGGGACAGCAAAACCAAAGAGAGGCAGGAAACAACAGAGTCAACACAGCTACTCACTCACGGTTTGTTGGTCCCAGTAAAGCAGTAGGTATGAAACGAAGGAAGAGTAAGAAAGCAACGCAGACGACAACACGGGGGTCCTTGCGCGCCACATTGAGAGCTGGCCTGGTAGGAGACTGCCAGGTATTTCTCAGTATAGAAGGGCTACTCAGGATCTGCAGAGATGAGGGGTGTGTACCCATGGGAGGCTATGCGCACGTCCCCTCGAGGGCAGAAAGCTTATACAAAGAAGAAGTTGGGAAAGCTACAGTAAAGATCCCTCTGCTTTTCATTGGTTAAGCTGTTGTCAGGAAACATGAGGGGTTTTCTAGCTGGGCTCTGCCATTGTCACTGGGTGTGAAGAGTGCCCCCTGCAGGTCTCCCAACTGTATCTAACTGAGGTTTCTATTAATGTTTTTTCACAAGGAGTTTAAATTTTATCCTGTAGCTTGATGGGTACTCGGTGACACGGCAAGCGGGCTGTATGCTGGGTAAGTCTATGGCAGCCAAGAGGAGCAGAGATCATAGCTAATGTGCACTGAGTTCTTACCATGTGCTATAGGAAATATGCTGCAGAGTACTTCACACTGATTTTCTCACATAACCTTCCCACCATCACAATTCTATGGTAGATACAATTATCTTTATTTACAAATGAGGATATAGTAACGTGCCCAACTCACATAGTTATTAAGCGATATAAAAGGAATCCAAAACATTTCTCATCCCTGAATCTTTTAACCTCTAGGATGGGTAGATTGGGAAGAGTGGAATAAGAACCCGCAGAGACTATAAGGCTAGCAATTAGTTGGAAACTATATTATCCCAAGTGAGAGACAATTAGGGCAACAGATGGAGAAGAGGGAATATATTCCAGAAATACTTGGTTTTAAAAGATGTCAAAAATCATGATACAGTCTTTAAAAGGAATGAAATTCCTATATATGCTACAACATGAATGAACCTTAAAAATATGCTGAGTAAAATAAACCTGTCACAAAAGCACAAATATTGTATGATACCATTCACAAGGTAGCTAGAATAATCAAATTCATCGAAACAGAAAGTAGAAGTTACCAGTAGCTGAATGGAGGGGTAATGGGAAGTTATTTTCTAATGGGTACAGAATTTCATTTGGGGGATGACTAGAATGTTCGAGAGATGCACAGTAGTGACAGTGGTAAACAATGTAACATACTTAGGGCCACTGAACTGTACACCTAAAAATTGGTTAAAATGGTAAATCATATGCTATACAGTGGACCCTTGACCAATATAGGTTTGAAATGTGCAGGTTCATTACACATGGATCTTTTTCAATAAATATGTACTACAAGATCTGTGATTGGTTGAATCCATGGATACAGAGGGCCTCCTTTGTGGCTCAGCTGGTAAAGAATCTGCCTGCAATGAGGGAGATCTGGGTTCGATCCCTGGGTTGGGAAGATTCCCTGGAGAAGGGAAAGGGTACCCACTCCAGGATAGTCAGACATAACTGAGAGGCTTTCACTTTCATGGATACAGAGGGCTGACTATAAACTTAAATGTAGATTTTTCACTGCAGAGACCTCAGGGTCCCTAACCCCTCTGCTGTTGAAGAGTCCACTGTGTGATAAGAGAACAGACTCTATATGATATCAATACTTTCAGTTCAGTCACTCAGTCGTGTCTAACTCTGTAACCCCATGTACTGCAGCACACCAGGCTTCCCTGTCCATCACCAACTCCCAGAGTTTACTCAAATTCATATCCATCGAGTTGGAGACTGAAGCTCAAGAGAATAACAGGATTGGAAATGCAGTTATCAATAAGAAGATCAGAGTTAAAACCATGATATTGCATGAGACTGCCCACGGAAAACATGAACTAAGAAATGAGCTGAGGAGAGAACCTTTAGGAAACAGGAAGGGCAGATAAAGAGTAGTCATGAAGGAGATAAGAAGCAGCAGTCAGAAAGGTAAATATTTTAAAGAGAAGGTAGCAGAAATAATATTTGGGAGAGGGACCATGAAGATGGTGGAGAGAGAAGCAAGAGAGGAAAAAGACCTGGGGAAGATACACCATCATACCCATTTCTCTCCTTCTACTTTTGGGAGTTACAATGAAAATCCAAGTTTCTAATTTTCTATAGCATTGTAAGATTAGAAAAGAATTCCTCCACTGAGGAAAAATTTAACATAGTAATATACAATAATATGCACCTTTAATAGGAGCATGTCAAACACTGTCAGGAATATATTTTATGCAACAGTAATGATGTTAAACCTACATAAAACCTTAAGATCTTTGGCAGTCTACAAGGAAAAGCAGGCAAATTGTACATGAAGGACTAACTTTAACTTGTTTTCAGCAATAAGAATTTCTGAAAGCTACTCATAAAGAGTTATTTATAAACTTTTTTCAAAATTATATTAGTATAAATTTTACCAGATTACTATTTTAAGATATCCTATGGAAAAAACTTTTAATATAAATTAAATTCCTTTCAATGTTTGTGTTTTAAATACAGATATATTTTAAAATCAACCAACAAGCTGTATGAACCATTATCCAATATGTCACATGCCCTAAAGCATAACAGCACTAACCTAAATCTTACGGTGACAGAAGCTATTAAAAACTCCATATACATCTCTGATAACTCTAAAAATTATGAGGCTGGTTTTATGCCCAGTTTACAGACAATCACTGAATTTTAAAGAGCAACATTACATAGTTTGCTTTTAAGAGGCAAACCTGGAATTTGAACCTGTTGTGCCTCTAAAGCTTAAGTTCTTAACCACTACCCTCTAAACA
This sequence comes from Aepyceros melampus, assembly GCA_006408695.1. Classification (NCBI taxonomy): domain Eukaryota; kingdom Metazoa; phylum Chordata; class Mammalia; order Artiodactyla; family Bovidae; genus Aepyceros; species Aepyceros melampus. Next base: position 1,021 of record SJXQ01010032.1, on the reverse strand, counting down.
ACCCTTGCTTAATCTCTCTTAACTGATCTATTTCTCCATATCAGAACAAAGTACAAGATGACATCTGATAGGTGACAGTAGAATAAGTCCTTGAATCACTCCAGAAATCTTTAAAGTTCAAAGTCCAGGAAGAAAATGCCTTTAAAATTATAAGTGATGAAAACACTTATAGTCATTTTCTCTCAAAATCATCTGTTTCATAATTAGGAATTTATCCTACACTTCTTAAATTTTATATGGTTGTGAAAATATGATAAAAATATGCTCAAAAAGTATCTTAACCTTAGTGTGAGTACTTAGTCACTCAGTTATGTATGACTCTTTGCGACCTTATGGACTGTAGCCGGCCAGATTCCTTTGTCGGTGGGGATTCTCCAGGCAAGAATACTGGAGAGGGTTGTCATTCCTTTCTTCAGGGGATCCTCCCAACCAGGGATCAAACCCAGGTCTGCTGTACTGCATGTGAATTCTTTACCATCTGAGTCACTAGAGAAGCTCTTAATACATTATACCAAACTAAACTAAAAACACTTGCTAAAAGATTTTACACAGGGTTCATCAAACATCTGAAATACTCTAATAATAAGTCGAATGGTTTCTGATAAACATGTTATTTGCTCGTTATCCTTCACTGTACCCTACAGTATACCTTGGGCTTCACTGGTGCCTCAGACAATAAAGAATCCGGCTGCAATGCAAGAAACCTGGGTTTGATCCCTGGGTTGGGAAGATCCCCTGGAGAAGGGAATGGCTACCCACTCCAGACTAGATCTGATACACAGAGTGCCTGATGAACTACGGATGGAGGTTAGTGACACTGTACAGGATGCAGGGATCAAGACCATCCCCATGGAAAAGAAATGCAAAAAAGCAAAATGGCTGTCTGAGGAGGCCTTACAAATAGCTGTGAAAAGAAGAGAAGCGGAAAGCAAAGGAGAAAAGGAAAGATATTCCCATGTGAATGCAGAGTTCCAAAGAATAGCAAGGAGAGATAAGAAAGCCTTCCTCAGCAATTAATGCA
>SJXQ01010031.1:0-21573 GCA_006408695.1 Aepyceros melampus | reverse complement strand
AGCATCGGATCTTGCTTCTATCACCAGTCACATCCATAACCGGGTATTGTTTTTGCTTTGGCTCTATCCCTTCATTCTTCAAAGCTAGAAGTCACAAAATCATAGCCCTAGAAGAATTTTATTTGGCATTAATAGTGTTTTTTTTTAATAACTTTATGTGGGGCAGACACAGTCCCTAGTTTACCTAGTTCCTATTCTTTATATTCCTTCAAAGCATACTATGTAGTAAAGAGAAACAGTAGTTCTTACCTTCATTTGGAGCTTATGGTCCATTTTTAGTATAGACAGTAGATAAATAATTACATAATTGAATTGATGCTAAATGCCTTAAAATACAGATGAAATTAGAAGTTTAACAATGTTTAAATGAAGAATGCAATACTTCAAGCTAAAACTTGAAGAATTTGTAAACTAGAGGAAAGGCTACCCAGGCAGAGTCTACATGTCCTCCTGAAGTAGGGAGAGGCCAAGTGACATTTATGACCAGTGAAGAAAGGATGGAAATTTGGGTCTTCTGGCTCCCAGGATGAAATTCTTTCCATTTCCCAAAAAAAAAAAAAAAAAAAAAACTTTCCATTTCCAATGTTCATATCATCCATTAAAACTAATCCATACCTATAAATTACATGTGTTTGGATATGAAAGTTTTCATAAAAAAACACTTCACATGGGCAGAGATAATTAAGTACCTTTCACCCTTTTATTGATTTTCTCTCGTAACAGCTAAAGACCATGGGAAAGAATAATGAGAAAATTCGTTAATTAGGATCGTTTTTTACTGCCTTTAACTAGTTAAGTTATTTGTTTAACTACAATCTACCTTTATTGGCAACTGAAATAATAGTGTATGTGGTGTGTAATATTTCATCTTTTTAAAAACTAATAAAATTTGAATTTGGACACAAAGAATGAATATATTCACATGCCCAAAGTAGAAACAATATGAAGGTTGTGCTTCAGTGAGTATATTATCTGTGAGAGGAGGGAAAACTCTGATTAATGAATTTGTCAAGTTTTCTTTGTATGGCTTTTGGATATCACCTTCATTTTGCTTTAAAATGTGATTAAAGGCAAAAAGTATTGGTCTCAAGAGGTCAAAACCTGTAATCTATCCATGTGCACTTGGAGAAGAAGCAAGCATAATCAGCCACAGACACTGGTAACACTTATTACTGTCAGATTCCCCCATGGCAATTTTTCCAGTCCTGGACTTCCATTCCTGCCCTGAGGATTCTTTGTACCATTCAAGAGAGATCTTTAAATCAGAGTAACTTTAAAAATCTTGTGATTTGGGCAACCGTTTATCTAAAGGGGGATATAATGAGGCCTGTTCCTTCACCCTCTTTACTCTGCCTCCTTCCCCCCTGATTCAGGCAAATAGTATACAGAGGTTCTAAAACTACATGCATCCAGTTCTACCCCATGTCCCACTTATAAATATACAGTGAATGGAGGGGAGACAGCTGAATGAAAAAAGTTAACAGGACTAGCGTGTTCACTGTGTGCTAGATTTTATGCTTTATGCTAAATATCTATTAACTTTTTAAAACTTCATTCTAAATCTATAAGGTAAATAGATTCTAAGGGGTTAGAATTCAGGCAGAGGGTTCCAGAGTCAGTGTTTATTATAGAATTTATCTTGCGAACCAGGCTGCATTTAAATCTGGACTCAAATTTAGGTGACTCAGTGGTAAAGAATTTGCCTGCAATGCAAGAGACCACGTGAAACTCAGAAGATGCAGGTTCGATCCCTGGGTCAGGAATATCCCCTGAAGAACGAAATGGCAGCTCACTCCAGTATTCTTGCCTCATGGGGAATCTCATGGATAGAGAGGGTCACAAGGGTCAAACATGACTTAGAGACCAGACCTCCACCACCAGACCTTGGCTTATCTAACTCCTCTCTGAAAATCGATTTCTTCATCTATAAAATGAAGATAATAGTACTGACCCTATAAGGTCACTATGAGGATTGATTATGATACTCTATAGAAGGCATCTTAGCAGAGTGACTGATACACAGAGATCTCTCTAACTACTTAACCATATGATCATTGTTATATTATTACAGGCTGGAGACATCCTTATCAGCCATCTGTACGTTCAGGGCAAGAAAGATACCTGCATGTCCTCCATGAGACCAGGGTGTATACAGTAATAGGATTATCTGAGTTATCTGATTATCTGAATTATCTGATTATCTGAATGATCTCCTATCTTAAATATCTAGAGATTGTAGTCACAAGACATAAAACCATTCTTTGTAACCTTATTATAAACTTTCAAATTAAGCAAATAAACAATAATAAAAACATATTACTCATTGACCTAAGTTGTATAGGGAATTCCCTGACAGGTGAAACTAGCTATTGTTTCAACTCTTTGCCTCAAGTCTCCTGACCACCCTGAGCAAAGGGCTATTGTTTTAAATAATTACCTTTTTTTTTTCAGTATAGTTGATTTACAGTGCTTCAAGTGTACAGCAAAGTCATTCAGTTTTATATATATATATATAAGTAAGTAAGTAAAGTCAATCAGTCGTGTCCGACTCTTTGTGACCCCATGGACTGCAGCCCACCAGGCTCCTCAGTCTATGAGATTCTCCAAGCAAGAATACTGGAGTGGGTTGCTATTTCCTTCTCCAATATACCCACATATATGCATATTCTTTTCCATTATAGGTTATTACAATATATTAAATATAGTTCCCTGTTCTATGAAGCAGGTCCTTAATATTGAGCTATTTTATACACAGTAGCATGCATCTGCTAATGCCGAATTCCCAATTTATTCCCCTGCCTTTCCCTTTTGGTAACCATAAGTTTGTTTTCTGTCTGTGACTCTATTTCTGTTTTGTAAATATGTTCATTTGTATCATTGTTTAAGATTCCATGTATAAATGATATTACATGATGTTTGCTTTTCTCTATCTGACTTCCTTCACTTAATATGACAGTCTCCAAAGTCCATCCATGTTGCTGCAAATGACATTATTTTGTTCTTTTTTGTGGCTCAGCAGTATTCCATTGTATTTAAGTTCCACATCTTCCTTACCCTACCCTTACCTTCATCTGTCAATAGACATTTGGTTTGCTTCTATGTCTTGGCGATTGTAATAGTGCTTCTGTGAACATTTTCTATGCACATTGGGATGAATCTATCTTTTTATATTAGAATTTTCACCAGGTATATGCCCAGGAATGGGATTGCAGGATTGTGTTCTCCAAAAGAATGATCTTTTCTAGAGACACAATCCCACTCTCCTTTTCACTGACACGTTTCTTACATGGGTGTGGGGTATGCCCACAGTGCTCTGTGATAGAGACAGTGAGAACATGCAGTGTAGTGATTAGCAGTCAGCAAGCAAAGAGAAATCAGAGGTGCATCATGAATAAGCCTTTGTTCCAATAGCTGTGGAGGATAATGTGGAGTTAATAGTATGAAGTGAAGGAAAATGATTGATGCTCCTGACTTGGACAAATAAACAATGATGCCAATATCAGAGACAGAAGGAGGAGAGAGAGAGAAGATGCAAAGAAATTCACTTTCTCCAAATTATGTTGAGGGTGTTTCACTAATGTCAAGGCTGAAGACTGGGAGTCACCAACCACTTGTAGATGTTTCAGTGAATGGAGCGAATGAAACTTCCTAAGAGAGAAGTCCAACAATTCTCCCTCCAGAATCTTGTACTTTTTACATTTTAGGTTTATTTATTAAATGGAGTGATTTTTCCATTCCCATATTTTATGGGCCTCACACTATTTAACTCTTATAGAAAGGAAAAGAAAAAGAGAATCTCAATCACCACAAACCACCACCAACTAGAACATCAAAGCAAAATTTATGGCATTATCCTTCTCCAACTTTCATATCCCATAGTAGCTTAGCCTTTTAAACTTCTCTTTCTGTTAAGAGTAAATGGTTTTCATGTTCCTTTTTGCCTGCTTTTGTCTGTGTGTCTGTTATAATTTAAAGAAAATGGAAAGAGATGGATGTGATGTGAATTTCCCTGGTTTCAGTATCCCTCCAGGTTGGTCTATACAACAAACCTTTGCAAGGGAGAGCATATTACTGCTGAACTAATATTTATTTATACACAGTTTGACCTATGCCACTGCTTCATCTCATTCCCACAGATGCACTACCCTGACTTTTTCCCTCTTGGCATATAATCAATAATAAGGTCATTATTCATGTTTTCAACACCTATGTGAAGTCAAAAGTTCCTAAGTTCACCACAAATCTAGAGGCCTCCCACTGACCAGACCTGAACCCTTGCATTTAGACTGTCTTCTGTTAAAATATTTAATATCAAGTTGATTTCTTGGTGGTGTCTTAGTCCTAAAGTATCAACATAAGTTTTCTAAGAAATGTAGTTTAAATGAAATTGTTCAAGAAATAACTTTTTGTATTCCATAGGCAAAGTTATTTCTGTAATCAATTTTAAAACATGATAAATGAATAGGCCATACAAAACCACTCAATCACTGTGCAAGGTTATACTAATAAAAATAAGGGGCTTCAGTTTATAAATTCTATAATTTGACTGGCTCTGAATTACAAATGCCAATTCTTATCCCATAAATGCAAATTCACCAAGGGAATATCAATGGAAAACAATTACTAGATGGATTTTTGTGCACTGGTTCTACAAAATAAAATATATTTAGTGTTTTCAAATCAACGCTGAAGGAAATGCCAGAATATGGGTACACATTTACTCATTTTTCAGAGATGTCCAAAGCTATTAACTTTCTGCACTTTAATTAGAAAAGCAACTCAAACTATTCTCTGCTCAACTGTAGGGAATTCAAGACTTTTGGTTTTGAGAAAGAGTCCTGAAATTGTGAAATCTTATAGACCCCATGTATTTTTAGTATAATGGCAATAGTTACTAAAAATGTATTTTTATTTTTATGGCTATAGCTTGATTTTTTTAAGCATAAACCGTAGGCATACAAAGATAATGGATATTGAAAGTGGAAAATAATTACAGGGAAATTAAGATGTGTAGGCAGCTTCAAAAATAGTATAATTTAAATTTTCTTGCACAATGTATGAGACTGCTAGGTTTTAAACTCAGTTTTAGGGTAGGAATTGCCATGGCTGTGAAAGTATTTCTTAGAGATCATTATTAACAGATTGTGGGTATTCCTGTTACATTTTCTTTCCTTCCTTATGCAATTATTTAAAAGCAAAACATTGTTCTGATGTTAAATCACACTGAGAGAAATACTGTGCCTTAAGACCAGACACTTGCAGTTACTATCAATGCTCAGATTATAAATATGGGAAAGGAAACTAGAATATTTTATGCCTCATGGTAATTCCTGTTCCTTTACTAAAGCTTTATTCTAATAGTAAGCCTTTCAGGTGAGCAATGGAGATAAATGAAGACATGGGAAGAAAGAAAAATAAGCAGAAGAAAATAATACTTAGAAAATTCATGAAAAGAATTCCAGGTGTCACAGGGGATTGGGAGGGCCCGGCTCATTCCTGCCAATCTCAAATGTGGTTTGTCTATTAATGAAAGTTATTTGTTTAACTAGGCTGTGAACAACCAGGTTACTGATTACCCCTACTCCTCTTTTAAGGTAATGTCTGATTCTTGATCTAAGAATGTGAGATGAAACCAAGAGATCTCTAAATATATGTCCATGGAAAAGAACTATTTCCTTGGAGATAAATAAAGATATTTTATTTAATTCATTCAGATTCAATAGCTGCTGAATTCTAACTATGGGCCAGGCATTGTATTGCTGCTGCTGCTGCTAAGTCACTTCAGTCGTGTCCGACTCTGTGCGACCCCATAGATGGCAGCCCACCAGGCTCCCTCATCCCTGGGATTCTCTAGGCAAGAACACTGGAGTGGGTTGCCATTTCCTTCTTCAATGCATGAAAGTGAAAAGTGAAAAGTGAAAGTGAAGTCGCTCAGTCGTGTCCAACTCTTTGCGACCCCATGGATGACAGCCCACCAGGCTCCTTCCTCCATGGGATTTTCCAGGCAAGAATACTGGAGTGGGGTGCCATTGCCTTCTCCTAGGCATTGTGTTACGACAGAGATAAATATCACCAAGTTTCTGCCTTTTAAAAACTTACGCCAGGAATTCTGGCAGAATTCTAAGTTCTGATCAAGTTATGCAGCTAATGGAGTCAAAGGCTGAACTTCTAAGTGCATGTTGTTTGCTTGCTTTTCTTCATACTTCAAGTTTAATGGAAAGAATGGATTTGGGAGTTCAAAGATCCTGATCATTTTACCAACTTTCTCAGCTTCTGTGTTCTCATCCATAAAATAAAACTGCCATCTGTGGTCCTCTGTAGGCTTGGCTTGGAATTTTTATTTTTACCTTTCTCCTGTTTTTAATTACATAAGTCAAAATGATATTGTAAGAGAGTAAACAAATGATACAAAGTAAAACCATTATCATGAAGATGTCTTCTTCACTTTTTTTTTCTCCCTTACTTTTGTCACTCCATAAATTCTACTGCCCAGAGTTAACTTTACCAGATAGGTGTGTATTGACCTTGGTCAATAAAATCAGCATCTGAATAGATAAAAGCTAAATAATGTATATACTGCACAGAATTTTTCATTGACTAGAATTTACTAGAATTCCTTTAGAGTGGAAAGGTAAAATACTCTAACTATGGTACATAGTCTAGAATGTAATAAAAGCATTATTATACAACCAGTCCATTCTGAAGGAGATCAACCCTGGGATTTCTTTGGAAGGAATGATGCTACAGCTGAAACTCCAGTACTTTGGCCACCTGATGCAAACAGTTGACTCATTGGAAAAGACTTTGATGCTGGGAGGAGAAGAAGGGGATGACAGAGGATGAGATGGCTGGACGGCATCACTGACTCTATGGATGCGAGTCTGAGTGAACTCCGGGATTTGGTGACGGACAGGGAGGCCTGGCGTGCTGCGATTCATGGGGTCGCAAAGAGTCAGACACGACTGAACTGAACTATACACAGATATGTAATTATTGTTTAAAATAGAATTCTCCTTTTATAACCTAAATATTAGGTTTTCCAGAGCAAGTTTCCATTATTTCCTGAGGATGGATACATATATATATATATATATGTATGTATTTCAGTTTAATGTAGCTTTTAAAATATTTGCCTCAGGAAACTCAGGAAACAATAGCCTAAATAGCCTAGATTCACACTGCAACACATCCACTTAATAGATGTAAATTTGGGAGATTTGCCTTGTCTCTGCTTCTTAGTTTCCTCATGATATAATGATATAATAGTTACATTTGCTTCATAAAGTTATTGTGAATGTTAATAAAATCATAAATGTAAAGCAATAGCCTAAAGGAAACAATTATTACATGTTAGCAATTATTTCCTCTAATAACATTAAATACAGTAAAATACAGTAAGGCATTATAAAAAAACTCCTTTTCCCCTTTCAAATATTATTTTTAAAAATCCACCTTCAAAAATCTTTACTAGCATAATAAAACATGTTTAAAATATGTCTACAAACCAACATTTTAAAGTATTTTATTTCACATTTTAGGAAATGAATGTTTATTTAGTTACAAGGCAGCAAATGAAATATTTTCCCTTTGGGATCTTACTAGAAATTTTTCACACATCTGCTTTAGCTATTTAAGTAAAGCTACAGCTAAAAGTATTTCTAATGCATGGATAATATGTCTATTTGAGTCATTACAGTACTTTAGGATCCTTATGTCCTTTTGATGTGAAAAGTTTATTACACTATTTGATTTCTTTCTTACTAGTGGAGTTTTATCAGAATGTTGTTTTTTCCCCTAGATCAAATCACGCAGCTGTCATACTGACCAACTGATGCAACTGATTATAAACTAAGCCAACAATATAATGACAGGAGATCGATCTAAAATTGCAGACAATATGGGCATAATAATTTTGTGTCCTTGAACACTGAGAGTCATTTTGTATGATAAGGGATTATTTAGTACTTAAAACTGAACAAGTATCATAACTATATTTGAAGATAAGAAATAGAGTTCTGTGTTCTCAATCTACAGTCACCCCTCACATCTTATAAATCTTTGTGCTCATAAGTATAAAACAATTTGTTCTGATGGTTGAACTAAAACTTCAAACTCTATCTACTTAAGTCTATCTGGTGGTTCTAAATTTTGATAATTCACAGTGTTAAACCATAGAAAGACTGACCCCATGAACAGTGACACATTTCAACAGCATTGCTTTACATACACAAAGACAAAGAACCTAGGCAGCTGTGGTTCAAGTCACAGACCTGCTACTTTCCAACTATGTGAACCTTTAGAAAATTACTTGACCACTCTGACTCAGTCTTTTTTGTTCAAACTCTGTAAAATGAAGATGCTAAGGGTACCTATTTGAGAGAGATCCACATAAAACATTTAAAGTGATAGAACACACTAAACATTCTGTTTGTATTTGCTACAATTATCATATTTGCTTGTGTACAGTTCTTTGAAGAAATAGCACTGTTATTGTTTCTGTGGCAATGAAGGCCTTTGACCTAAATTGAGAAGGGCTTTGTACCTCAGTTTACTGCACTCTGAACCTATGTACTTGAACTAACATGTACTTGTCAATACCTATCACAGTCCATGTATTTAACTACCCTCCCAATCTTTGAGTCATTAGTACTCATGATTATGAATTTTGAAAATCCTATTCTGAAATCTTATTGCTGAAAGGCTTGACTCTGCTGTTGAAATTCAAGCTTTGTCTTGGCAATGATCTTCGCTACCTAGGAGCTGAGTTCATAAAGAACATCTCTTGGCAGTGGATCTTTGTGTTGGAAAATTCCAGCAGAATCTCTCTGGCGAATGAAGCTTTCGTTGGTGAGGAGATATAGACAGAAAATATTGAAATGTGCAGGAATCAGGACATTGTTCAGAGAACAGAAGGCAATCCGTACTGCATTTAAATCACTGAAGTAGAATTCAGAAGTCCTGGATTTCTGTGTCAGCTCAATAACTAGTCTGTTAAACAAATCATACGAGCTCAGTTTCTTCTGCATAACGCACTTATTCCATGGTTAGTGAGTTTACTATAAGTCACCCGGAGAAAATGTGGTTCTGGAGCTCAGAAACGAGGTTGGGGCAATCTTCTTGCCCTGGGTGTGTGTTTGTGTGTGTGTGGGCGTGTGTGCATGAGCACTCAGTCACGTCTGACTCTTTGCGAACCCATGGCTGTAGCCTGCCAGTCTCCTGTCCATGGAATTTTCCCGGCAAGAAGACTGGACCGAGTTGCCATTTCCTTCTCCAGGAGGTCTTCTTCACCCAGGATTTAACCCATATCTCTTGCATCTCCTGCATTGACAGGCAGGTTCTTTACCAACTGAGCAAGCTGGGAAAGCCTTTGCCTACCCATTTTCCATTTAACAGGATCAGATGTCACTCTTTAATGAGTCACTGTGTCACTTATGACTTAAAAATTCTTCAAGAAGTCCTACTGCTTTTTGTCTGAAATCCAAATTTCCCCCGTGGTCCACAAGGCTATATATGACCTGGCCCCTCCTGCCCATGCTCAACTATACTGGATGTTTCTCAGTTTATACAACTTAAAGAGAATCAGGCACTTCTTCTAATCACAACACACATGATTTATACATTTCCATATACATATATATATGTATATATATGTGTGTGTATATATATATGTATATAAATGTGTATATTTATTTACCTGAATGTTTGGTCTTTTGGTTGAGTATTAACTCCCTTTGGGCCAGGAAAATATGAATTCTATTCTTAGTTTTAAGCACAAAGCCTAGTATATAATAAATGCATAATACATAATATTTTAAAACACATTAACTAATCAATGGTTTTCCCAATAGTCATGTTTGGGTATGAGAGTTGGACCATAAAGAAAGCTGACTGCTGAAGAATTGATGGTTTTGAACTTTGGTGTTGGGTGACTATTGAGAGTCCCTTGGACTGCAAGGAGATCAAACCAGTCAATCCTGAAGGAAATCAGTCCTAAATATTCATTAGAAAGACTGATATTGAAAGTAAAGCTCCAATATTTTGGCCACCTGATGCGAAGAACTGACCCATTGGAAAAGAATCTGATGCTGGGAAAGATTGAAGGCAGGAGAAGGGGATGACAGAGGATGAGATGGTTGGAATGCATTATCAACTCAACGGACATGAGTTTAAGCAAACTCTGGGAGATGGTGATGAACAGGGAAGCCTGGCGTGTTGCAGTCGTGGGGTTAGAGAGTCAGACACAACTGAGCAACTGAATTGAATCAATCACTGTAGCTTTGAATATCAAATTCAAGTTGACATATCCCAAAGCTTTATTTCCAGCCCAGACCTCTCTCCCAAGCTTCATATTTGTTTATCTGAATTTCTGTTCAACTGTTCATCTAAAAGCTCACAGTTACCGCAAAATCCTTCAAAAAATCTTAAAGTTACCATTTCTAAATGAGTGGAGAGTTATTTCCTCTTTCTTTTTTCTATATCAAACTCAGTCAGTGGCACCCCTATTCCCAGTGAGTCAGCTGAGAATGAAAAAACAGGAGACTTTTTTTTTTTTACCTGATTCATCACTCATATTGTAACAACAACAAAAAAAAAAATCACAAGACTAGCTTGCAAGTTTGACAATATCACATCCCTAAACAAGATTTATTAATGGATCTCATGGGAAAAAGTAAAATGAAGTAATCAGATCTTCTCAGAGAGAGTGAAAATCAGAAGACATAGAGGAAAGTAGGCCACTTTAGAGTTAATTTTGGTGGAGAAGTCAAGGAGTCAGAAGGAGTTATTTGTGACAGCTTTAATGAGGAAAAAAAAAAAAAGGCAAAACCATGGCATCCAACTGAAATATGAGATAGTAGCCAAGGGCGAGAAAAGAGACTCTAGGGGAAACAGAAGTAATTAATATTTTCAGAACGTTTATTTTGTGCCAAGTGTTTTAAACATATTACCTTATTTTTCATCACAATAAGGCACTCCTCTATATTACCCAGGAGTGAAGAAATGTCGTCCAACACAGTATACAAGATTCTAGTACAGTCATGAAATGTACAAAGTTCCCAACGCTGTTTGTTTGAAAGAATAAATTCATACTGGCAAGAAAGACATAGGTTTAGACAGGTTAAGTAATATGCTTATGTTCTGGCAGCACCAGGTACTACAAAATTCAAACCAAAGCCTCTCTTGTATCAAAGTCTTCCTTATAATCACCATAATGAATCACCTCCTTTAGAGTTAAGTGCTTTCTTGTTCAGAAGATCCTGGAATTCCTGAGATTTCTATAAAGAATTGTTCTAATGGGCTTCCCTGATGGTTCATTGGATAAAGAATCCACCTGCCATGCAGGAGACACAGGAGATGTGAGTTTGATCCCTGGATTTGGAAAATCCCCTGGAGAAGGAAAAGGCAACCCACTACAGTATTCTTGCTTGGAAAATCCAATGGACAGAGGATCCTGGCAGGCTACAGCTCACGGGGTCACAAAGAGTCAGATACAACTCAGGGAATAAGCAGGAAGCATGTAATTAGTATTAAATCCTCTCCATGAAAAATTTAGGATTGAAGAAGTCAAAGTTGATAAACACTTCTCAACTGTGGAACTTGGAGAATGCAGATACCACTGATTGGGACCAGATTTCTTTCTTTCTTTCTTTCTTTTTTTTTTTTTAAGTAAGGAAATGTGTTCCAGAGTAGATGAGCAAAAGTTGAGGCAAATTCGTAATCATACGTGAAGGCGCACAAGTTGATAGCAGTGAAAAGTGGCTGTTAGCTTCTTAAAGTGATTAGAGCTCAAGACAAACATTTGGACATCATTAACTTGGAGCTGTTGTTTGAAGCTAGAGAAGGAGATGAATTCTCCTTGACAGAGAGGAGAGCAGGAGAAAGAAATCAAGAACAACACATGAGGGAAAAGCTGCGCAGAGAAGATGAGAAGAAGACAGAAAGTGAAAGCACCAGAGAACACAGAGGAGGGAAGGCAGAGACACAGCGCTGCTCCGCATGAGACGGCCGCAGGATCTGCAGAGGCGCAGCAGCTGGGTCACCGAGCTTACAAAGGCACGGGAGCGCCGAGGCGGCCTCGTTCACCCAGGTGCAATAGTAACGAGGTGTTCTTCTTAGCTCTGAGACTGAATCTAGACTCGCAGTACCCTCTGGAGTATGCTATATTCGGTGGCAGCAAAGCTCTCTATGCCGTTCATTCCTTCGGCAATCGTGTTCAGGGCTCTGTGCTGTGTGCTCAGCCGTTCAGTCATGTCTGACTCTTTGTGACTCAGGGACTGTAGCCCACCAGACTCCTCGGTCCATGGGATGTGTCAGGCAAGAACATGAGTGGGTTGCCGTTTCCTCCTCCAGGAGACTTTCCCGACCCGGGGATCTAACTCACGTCTCTTGCGTCTCCTGAATTTGCAGTTGTGTTTCTTTACCACTAGCAGCATCTTAAACTCTAAGCAAATATGTTCTTTGCCCCCTAGGGAATTCGCCTATCTAGCAAAGAGGGCGAAAGTGTGACTGGCAGGTCAAAGGAATGATAAATTAATACACACGTGTGGATTGGAGTAGTTCTATCCTACCTGCCAGTCACACTCTGTCTGGCTGACAGCTGCCTGAAATAGCTGAAGAACTGAAGAATCTGGAAAAAATGAACACTTTCATACTAGTGAATCAGAGAGTCTCAAATATTGGAATCACCTACGATATTTGTTAAAATTCTAGTTTCTAGACCTCATCTCTAGAAATCCTAGTCCATGCGTCTGCTTTGGGCAAGGTACCTGCATTTCTAAAAAGTTAATGAACGTTTCTGTTGTTGGATTGTACTTTAAACATATGTATTTTAAAAAATGCTTTAGATAATACCTGCTGAGGAAATCTTGTTGATGATACCTTGCAACTGGATTAAAATGTTTCTCAGTAGACATACTCTTTTTTGGCTTACAAACACCATTTTGGTTATTAATGTTTTGTGATTATATTATTTGCTCCAAGATAAATGATTAGCATCTGTATATTAAGACCTTTTTGTCATTTAATAATATTAAGTGCTAAAATACACTATTGTTTTCTGTCCTTAAAAAAAAAGATGATCAAAATTAATCAAATTTTGATAAGATTGAGGGTATTATAAATCATGACCTTAATTCTTTCATATTTGCACTTTGATAGATTACTGAGGGGAGTGTGTTCAGCAGACAAGAGCCCTCTACCAAGAACATCCTGCTTCCAATTCAAATCTCAGAATAGGTAAGATGAGAGCCAGCTGCAACTGACATGATATGGCATGGGAGGCACAGCATTTAAGAAATAATTAGGTCCCAACACATTCAGAATTTTATAAATAATAAACACAACCTTGAATTGTCTAAAGAAATGAAATTGGCTAACTTTAGAGCACAGGTGTTTTGTGTTTGGTATTCCTCACCTTGCCCACAAGCAAGCAGATACGCTCAATACAACTTAATGAATCTTCTGGGAAGGCCCCAAATAGATTACCTCACAGGAGCTCAGCATAGGAAGTGTCAAAGACAGGCTAACTCTAGCACAATGCTTAGCTGAGAAAAAAGATACACTTTTGAACATTATTGACTATAGAAGCAGCATGATTCAGTGTTATGCACAAAAGCTCAGATAGATCCACTAAGAACTTTATTTTCTAGAATATATTTTTTCTTTATTTCTTTATAATAAATATTATATTATAATATAAAATAAATATTTCTTTATTTCTCCAGGACACCAAACAAGATCACTACCTAGTCATGTTTGTATGTGGTGGTGTTTCTTATGTTTCAATTTGAGGGGCGATGCTGTTTCATTCAAGTGGTAATCTTACTTATTCTACAAAGACTTGAATCATATTTATTATGTGCCAGACAGTGTTCCAGGTACTTTGCAAACATGAACTCACCCATTTCTCATAGCTATTTTAAGGACAAAGAAACTAAAGCCAAAAGAGGATGACTAACTTGCCCAAGGTCACATAGCAAGTTAATATAAAATAAATATTTCTTTATTTCTCCAGGACACCAAACAAGATCACTACCTAGTCATGTTTGTATGTGGTGGTGTTTCTTATCTTTCAATTTGAGGGGCGATGCTGTTTCATTCAAGTGGTAATCTTACTTATTCTACAAAGACTTGAATCATATTTATTATGTGCCAGACAGTGTTCCAGGTACTTTGCAAACATGAACTCACCCATCTCTCATAGCTATTTTAAGGACAAAGAAACTAAAGCCAAAAGAGGATGACTAACTTGCCCAAGGTCACATAGCAAGAAATGACATCATAGATCTGGGAATCACCCTCCAAGGTCAGTCTTCATGCAAACCATCTCTTTATTATGCTACCTCTTGCTGAGTTCTACTGCCAAAATTCCCAGGAACCAGGGACGGGGAGCTTACGTGCTATCTTTTATAAACAGCCTGTAGACAAATACGTTTTATAAGATATCTATAGTGCAAGAGATTTAATAAGATGTGGTGGCACTAGTGGTAAAGAACCCACCTGCCAATGCAGGAGACACAAGAGATAAGGGTTCGATCCCTGGGTCGGGAAGGTCCCCTGGAGAAGGAACCACTTCAGTATTCTTGCCTGGAAAACTCCATGGGCAGAGGGGCCTGGCACGCTGCAGTTTATGGGGCTGCAAAGAGCTGGACACAACTGAGAGACTGAGCACGGGGCACAGTTACGTTAAACTAAACCACACCATAAAATGACGTTTGCATGGATGTAGGTCAGCAGTTTAGATCTGCCAGGCTAATGGCTTGACACAGTTTAAGCCTCTTTCTCACCTCTAGGAGTGTTCTCTGATTAAAACCAATGTAGTAGGGAAAAAATACTAGGATCAAACTAAAGAGATTCTGATTGTTTCTCATTTCTGACCTCCCTGGTTACATGTGGGTAATCTTGGGTGGTCTCTTTGCTGAATAATTAAATGAGAAAGAAATATTAATAGTAGTCTTTGTATGGTATTAGCTGTATAATACTATTTTGCAAAAGAAAGCAATCTATATTTTATGAAGAAGAAAATGTAAACAAATTAGAGCAAAATCATTAAGTTCGGGAAGGAGGTGCATAGTGACAGAGAGCAAACCGCTTGCCCTACTTTGATCCTCTTCTTAGATGATCCCAAGGCATTTCATAATAGTGATCTTCACACTTCACAACAAACTGTATCCCTACAAAGAATTTGAAATTTCTGTACTTCCCTGAAATATTTATAATCTCCTTATTTTTCAGTTCAGTTCAGTTCTGTCTGATTCTTTGCGACCCATGGACTGCAGCACGCCAGGCCTCCCTGTCCATCACCAACTCCCGGAGTTTACCCAAACCCATGTCCATTGTGTCTGTGATGCCATCCAACCATCTCATCCTCTGTAATCCGCTGCTCCTCCTGCCCTCAATCTTTCCCAGCATCAGGGTCTTTTCAAATGAGTCAGCTCTTCACATCAGGTGGCCAAAGTATTGGAGTTTAGCATCAGTCCTTCCAATGAACACTCAGGACTTTAGGATGGACTGATTGGATCCCCTTGAAGTCCAAGGGACTCTCAAGAGTCTTCTCTTTATTTTTATTTTGTCCTTTATTTGTATTTATAGTTCTGTTTCTCAACTATGGTTAGTCTTCTGAATATGACAAAGATGGAAGTTCTCTTCCCAAAGCTCAGCAACAATTATTGATAAATTGAAAACCATACAAAGACTAGGCTTTATGGTCATAACATAATTCTTTTATGTGACTGATTAAAAATATTGGGAAATTATTAACTGTTAAGAGCTTTACTCCCAAAGCATTCTAGTGTATGCTTGGCAATATTGCTGGATCGTGCCCAAAGATACAATGAAACTGCTTTGGGTATGACCTGCATTCATTGTAAGGTTATCAGGGCATTGATAGGCAAGTACTAATGAGTCTCATAGATTTAGAGTTAGTAGGGGCAATGGAGTTAATTTTCTACTTTCTCCTCAATAGAATTCCAAGTGAAGTGATGGGTTCATTAAATTATACAGAAACACGCAATAGCAAAAGCCAATAGCCAAATCAAAATGTATATTGTGACATAAATTTATTGTCAGAAAACAAAGTTCAAAATTTTTTAATAATAAATACATTTTATATTTTAATTTTTATTCACTGAACCAAAAAGCCCAGCTGAGTTGAGATTCCATGAGTGCATGGGTAATGTTTTTGTAATATCAGTGTAATTGCAAAGGGGAATGTTAACATCTCAGTGGGGACAATTTCAGTATTAAATAAAAATTCAAAAGCTTTTGTAATAGAACATGCTACATAAATACCATTATTATATATTTCTCAGTATTATGAAATTCAGTCAGTTAGAAAAAAAAGTCTCCTAGCATTAAGGCACAGTGAATGTGTATTTTGATGTTATCATATTTTAAACCTCACATGTAGATTTTTCTTGGGAGTATTATGATGTTGCTAATAGTATAAGCACACGTTTTCTTTGCAGTTAAGCTTTAAAATGATATTTTTGCCAAATACATAATCTTAAGTCAAACAGACAATTCACTTCAGTGAAGGACCATAGAGAATTGGCTACATGGAAGTGAAAAGTCATAAGAACATCACTTCATTGTATGTGTGCTTGACTCCCCTGTGACCAAAACTGATGCTGCTTCTTAGACAAATCTTCTCCTAGGTAAATGCCTACAGAGTTCTGTGGCAAACTGCTACATAATTCTTTGCATGTAAAGGGAAGTTAAACTGAAAGGAAACCACAAAGAGAAGCTTGTGACTTGGAGTGACTTCCAAGCTAGGTTTTTCTTCATCTGCTAGGTGTCCAGGATTTTCAGGGAGACAGAGCTATCAAATGATCATACAATGACCGAGAAGAGCATTAAAAGCTGTAATCCAGTGTGTTGGGGTTTTGGCCTTATTTCCTTCTAGTCATCTGGAATCGCAACTCATCTGTTACATACATTTTAAAACAGAATGGGGTTTATTCTCTAAAATATTTTGAAATTGAAGAATTCTATATATATACAAAATAGGCTACATTAAGCATATCATTCATAATTTACATTAAAAATCTGTGTTACAGTATTTTGAAAAATAGTTATTGTGTACTGTTTGATTCATATTAATATGTATTACAACAAGAGGAGCTTCCAGGTAGCGCTAGTGGTGAGGAATCCATCTGCCAGTGCAGGATATGTAAGGGACCCCGGTTTGATCTGAGTCAGGAAGATTCCCTGGAGGAGGGCATGGCCACCCACTCCAGTATTCTTGCCTGAAGAATCCCATGGACAGGGGAGCCTGGCTGGCAATGGTCCATAGCGTCTCTAGGAGTCAGACACAACTGAAATGACTAAGCACACATGCGCAAGAGAAGAAATTACATAATAAATTTCTCTAATTTAAGCTGCATCATTGCCTCAACTTTTACTAGTAATACTTCACTGGAGAATATGAATTGTATGTCTTCATTTCTCAGTACTAATTTTGAGAGCTGATTAAAATATTTTGTTGAAGAATGTGCATAGATTTATCTATTGTGATGAATATTAAATTATATATATACATATGATTAAACAGTTAACCACATATTGTGTGCATTTTTGGTGTTATTATTATAGCAAAAATGACAACTGTGATATATATATATATTTTCTAAAACATGAAAAATATTTTAGGATAAGCCCCAATTTCTAGGTAATAGCTAAGGGTCCTTTGGGAGGTAAAATATGACCAAAATATTAGGATAAATAAGAATAATTCTTGCAAGCTCAGTGTATAAAACAAGAACAAATACAGGCATTCCTTGGAAATATTGTGGGTTCGATTCCAGACCACCACAATAAAGGGACTATCACAATAAAGCAAGTCACATGATTTTTTTGGTTTCTCAGTGCATATGAACGCTATGTTTACATATACTGTAGTCTGCAAAATGTGCAATAGCATATATTTTAAAATATCAATGTACTTACCTTAATTAAAAAGACTTTATTGCTAAAAACTGCTAACCATTATCTGAGCCTTCAGGAAGTCATGATCTTTTCGCATTAGTACATCAAATGTCACTGATCACAGATCAACATAGGAGACATAATAATAATAATGAAAATGCTTGAAATATTGGAAACATTACTGAAACACTACACAGAGTTACAAAGAGAGCAAATGCTGTTGAAAAAATGACACCGATAGACTTGCTCAATACAGGGTTGCCACAAATCTTCAATCCGTAAAAAATGCAGTTTTATTTGTGAAGTGCAATAACACCAAACACAATAAATAGAGGTATACCTGTATGTACGAGGTACAAGACAAAAGATTTGGGCTAAGAATAAATAATATTTTGACAGTTAAACAATAAGTAAGCTGTCCTATGGAATAAACAAGTTTCTTTTTCTGGATATTTTGAACTCTGATGAACACTGAGAGAATACAGGAACAAGATTAACCCATTTATATTTATATATGGAAACAATTTTTGGTACCACAGACTGGGCTAAGGGTGGGTATTTTACAAGGACCGGCACCTGTGTCTTCCTGAATGCAACTCCCAGTTAGGGCACAGGTTCTTCCGTAAAAAATGCAGTTTTATTTGTGAAGTGCAATAACACCAAACACAATAAATAGAGGTATACCTGTATGTACGAGGTACAAGACAAAAGATTTGGGCTAAGTATAAATAATATTTTGACAGTTAAACAATAAGTAAGCTGTCCTATGGAATAAACAAGTTTCTTTTTCTGGATATTTTGAACTCTGATGAACAGTGAGAGAATGCAGGAACAAGATTAATCCATTTATATTTATATATGGAAACAATTTTTGGTACCACAGACTGGGCTAAGGGTGGGTATTTTACAAGGACCGGCACCTGTGTCTTCCCAAATGCAACTCCCAGTTAGGACACAGGTTCTGTGGCCAATAAAACAGCCATCTGAGTTTCCTGCAAGATGCTTTGAGTAGGCAGGTACCACTGAGTGTGGGCTGGACTCTGCGGGTGGAGCAAAGAAAATGTGAGCCATGAATGTTCTTTCTCAGAAGCTTATGATCCAATTGACAAGAAGTCCCACAAACAGCAAAAATGGAGACTGGTTTAGAGACTTCTGGAAAGAGGAAAAGTGATATTAGTTGTGATGAAACAGGTTAAGAGTAAACTGGTAAAAGGTTAAAGTTACCTGAAAATGATGTCTTTTCTTTTACCTCTAAGTATCTTAGAAAGGATTTTTTATGTTGTTGTTCATTTTAATCTTATATGCATTGCCTGTTGATTATCTTCCAAGTAGTGGCACTTAAAAATGATATGAGCAATACTCTTTGCTATTATTATTATTACTGTCATGGTGTGAGATTTGGCACAAAATGACTTTTGTTCAGGGCTCACAGGGCCTGACTTTAGCAGATAAATAATGGGCTATCACTTAAACATACTGTATTTTGATATTGGCCTACTGTTATATTAAACCATTTCAAGCTCTGTTTTAACTGCATGTTTTAAATGAGTTCCAACAGATTTTATTTTAAAAGGGAGTTACAATATAACCACTAAATTATTTTTTTAAATTTAAATCAAGATAGAAAAAAGTATACACGATGAAAATTGTACCATTATTGTAAATGACATAATTTCTTGCTATATATAAGCTGAAATTTCCACTGACTATCCCATTTATATGATGATTTCCATAGTGAAGTGAAATGCATGAATTCCCTATTTCAGATGCATTTGGCTGTAATAACTGGAAAAAAATCCTATTCATTTAAGGTCATTCTTGCCTGTTGTAGAACTCTGAAAGCTGTAGCTTTGAGGCTGTGAATACTATCTCTTGAATTAAGATGATGCCATTGGGAGAATGGGCCTTTTTCAGACTAAGTTTTACATTTAAAGAAGAGTATTTCTCTGAGGAATAAGTCCAGTTCCTTGCCAAACTTTAAATTCAATCTAACCATTTTTTTTTTGCAGCTCTTCATCTCTTGATTTATTTTCAATTACCCCACATTTAGATATTTGAATTCTCTAATCTATGTACATTATAAATGGACTTTATTGACTTCTTATTTAGCTATCAAATGTTAAAACACAATTACTCTGAATCTCTTTGTCTATCTCTGGTGCTAAAACAATTCACACATAATTTCACATCATTAGTACAAGTTCTATTCTTTACAGGCCTTAGTAATAAAAGTAAAATCTTTAACACATTTAATTCAAATGGATGATACAACTTCCCTTAAAAGCTTTCAAGTGAAACTGCTCTTTTATAGGTTTTACCATTGATTTGAACTTTAGTACCTGCATTTATCAATTTTTATCAATAAAAATGTTAATAATAAGCCCATTAATACCAAAGGCTATATTCATTAAACTAATAAAAAACAGAATAAGCGAGAAAAAGAAAAAAGTTTCTTCCTTAATTGGTAACTTTGACCAATTCTAATAAAGTTTATTAAAATTAAAAATAAATATGCTAATGATGTCTCAAATATTATAGTTTTCATTGCATGGAATCTATGATTTTAGCTAATAGAGAGGCATTATAGTGTTTTAAGGATAAGCTTCTCTGATGATTGTTTACATTATTCAAGAAATAGATTACCTATTTATAGAAATATACAGATTATTGGCATTAACAAAGACATATAATTTTATACCCAGGATTTTAAGTGGCTCAATATGTTCATTAACATATTAGTGATAGTGATACATACTTTGTATTGTTTTTTCTATAATTTGGTCATATATGTCATTTGAGATATTTTTAATCACAGGGACTAGAAAATACAACTAAAAATTGATAAAAATTAAGGTAGGAGGACTTCTGGTTTCTACCCTGTATGTAAAAATCTTACAGCTGCTACTCTGTCCTCACCACAAATAAATAGCTGAACAGACTTGAAGAATCAGTTCTTCTTGGATCCATAAGAGAGTGTGGACACAGGACAAACCACTGCCCTAAGTATTGGAGAGACAAAAAGAAGATTCAGGGAGCTGCAGCTTACCAGACCAGATACAAACATGTCAAGTTCGGAAAATATGACTGTAAGTAGGGAATTGCTGGAGACCCAGTATGGACCACTCAGAGTTTAACATTTAAAATATTGTTAAGAACTCCAACAATATTGTGAGATTCACCTCCAGGAACTTGAGGAGCTTTTCACAGGAAATATCAGAGAAAAACCCTCAGGGATTCCAGCAGAGGAAGGGGAATTAGAAACATTTTGAATTACAAAGGTACCCATTTCTTCTTTGTTTTAAAATTAAATTTATTTATTTTAATTGGAGGCTAGTTACTTTACAATATTGTATTGGTTTGCCATACATCAACATGAATCCACCACAGGTATACGCGTGTTCCCCATCCTGAACACCCCTCTCTCCTCCCTCCCCATACCATCCCTCTGGGTCGTTCCAGTGCACAAGCCACAAGCATCCAGTATAATGCGTTGAACCTGGACTGGCGATTCGTTTCATATATGATATTATACATGATTCAGTGCCTTTCTCCCAAATCATTCCACCCTCTCCCTCTCCCACAGAGTCCAAAAGACTCTTCTATACATCTGTGTCTATTTTGCTGTCTTGCATACTGGGTTATCATTACCAC